>JAHZMX010004971.1:0-20729 GCA_027743895.1 Seira musarum
CCACACAATGACAAAATCATAGTTATGCCATTTAGATGAGATATTATTGACGATATTTTTAAGTATTCCCACCCCCTGAAATTGAACGAGTTTATGAATACCTAGATTGGAATTTGCTCTTTTAAAACAATTTTTAAAAAAACTGCACTCGTTAATTCACGAAGCTCACAGTTCGCCCCTCATTAAAATCATGAATCGTAAACAAGTCACAACAGCGAGACCTCATATATATTAATACCTTTAATTTTTCAAAATGCTTAACTACAAAAGATGAGGGCTTTTTGTTTTATGTATATCGTTTCAGCTACGTCTATATTTCAAAGACTGCTGTTTTTGCTGATGATATGACTTTTTCCATCATTGCATTTCGTTATTGCATACTCATATGATATGCGTCTATGCAAATATGTACTAGATAAAGATAAATCCTCTTAATGATCTTCTTATCTGTTCAAGGCAGCATACATGATCTAAGTTCACACTTCAGACAATTTTAAGTCGGGTTCTGATTATGCAAAGAAATCATTTCCTTGCGAAATAACCATGAATAACTAATTTAATAAGTTACGCTTAATCCAAAGAATATGTTATTGTAAAATAAAAAAATGATTAGAAATTTTATAATGCTAAAACATAATTTGTATGTATTAATTAGTATTAGCCCTCAAAACTTATGAATTTTACATTGTGACATAACTCAAAATCATAATCACAATGTGATATTGATGCTACTGATGAGCCTGGGTTTACTTGAAAATTTTGCAATTACAAATCTACCAATTCCAGACTTTTTTCGTTTTACGTCCATTAAGTTAAGATATGAGTCATCTCGATTTTTTGTTTCAATCACAAGGTATTGCAATATTTTTATTTGTATCATGTGGAGAATACGGAAGAATATGAGAGTATAACAAATAGTACATATTATTATAACTATAACGTATAGATTTCAACGTAAATCACGTAAAATTGCTGTATTCATTTCGTGTCAAATAAAAATGGAGAATACGGAAGAATATGAGAGTATAACAAATAGTACATATTATTATAACTATAACGTATAGATTTCAACGTAAATCACGTAAAATTGCTGTATTCATTTCGTGGCAAATAAAATCGTGAACGATAACAGTTTATCTGAAATCGAAGTTATTTGTCCATGTTTGTACTCCAAACAACAACGGAACGGAAAAAAGATTTAATTCGTTCTCGCAATGCCCCAGATTTGATTCTTTCCAATCTCTGCAGTATTTGATTCATAAAATTGATAATACATACTAAAATACATTATACTTCATATTTTCCATTGCAATGGGCAAACCATGAGTAATTTTCCTATTTTTTGTTTGCTTCCAGCGACGTTGTTTTTCTAAATCTAACTCGTAAGTAAGCATAGCATATCGTGATTTAGATCACAATTTAATTTTTACTTGAGTAAATGACCATTTATTAAGCATACTAATTTTCTCTTATTCTCATTAAGACTGGATTGAAGGGCAATTTAATTTCATGAACGCACATGTGCCATTATTATTATTATTATGACATTGGAAGCGATAAATATAAATGATAACGATAAGGTGTGCAGCAAACAAGAGCAAGGTGACTGACTTTACTCGCTGGAGGTCTTGAGGAGCTTATCATATGAAACCAAACGCGACGAGAAGACCAGACGCATTGGAAGAATTTTTTTAAATATTTGTAAAATTAATCATATCATAATCATCACAAACATGAAAATGGTTTCTTCAAAGACGAGGAAGAAAAGAGAGACTCGGTTAGCTTTGATAACGCTTTGACGACGCTGCTGAGTTGCTATATGGTCATCCCTCCTGAGCAAATGAAAAACAACTGCGCCTTGATGATACTTCAGTTTTATGCTGCTATATGTGAAATCCGTATGTATATATGTATGCATATATGTGTTTTATAATGCAATTTAAAAAGAGGATCAGGCTATCAGGCATCGATCAGGTCTCAAGAAAAAGACCAGCTGAAATCTATCTGACAGAATGGCTGGTTGTTGGTGGTAGCAGTGCTACTAGGCAGTACGGCCCCACATCTGGATAGAGTAGGAGGAACGTCACAACGACTGACTGCACTTTTATCATTGGAAAAATATCATGTCCAATTAAATTGATTGAGTATACCACTGTATTATTAGACACATTATTAAATAGAGTTTAGTCATAGACTGCAGTTTTACTTACCCTGATTTTGTGAATGGAACGAATTATAATTTAATAGTCCTTAAACGGATATTTCCACAACGAGAAGATAATCCTCAATTTTTTCTCTTGTGAAGTGTGCTTGCTTTTAGTCAGTAGGAGTAGAAATATTTTAATTTATAAATACCAACTTGCTTCTTTCAGTTAGCAAGTATCATTTTAATACAAAACATGCACGAGTCATGAGTTAATCCAATTTAGTGTTAGGGAGTGATTATTTTAAACCGAAATGAGTCGCGTTCTTTTTATTCTACTCTAAATGAATCTAATTTAATTCCGTGCACATTTCGGTGAATGAATCTAATTGGAGGCGTATGTGTGGGTTTAAAAAATTTTATATGGACCGTTGAAATGTAAAATACTGCAGAAGTAGGGGACCATTTCGTAGATTTTTTTAGGTTAGTTACTTTACTTAAATTCTCTATTAAAAAGTGTTGAGTATGAACTGCAACATTAAACGGTACATTTTGGTTGAATAAAAAATGTTATGATTATTGGTTTCAGTTGAATTTATCTTTTATTCGCGCGATTTTGGATTATTGAATGTTGAGTCTGAGTTGGGACAACGCACCGTCACCATGGCAGATACGGAAGCTCTCACTGGCGAAAGTTCGGAGACGAGGGACTATGGAGAAAGTGTCTCAGTTGAAAAAGGGTGCTTCTTCAAGTGGTGCGACCCCCGAAGTGGTTTCCACCGCTTTATAGCTTTGATGTTCATGTGTTTTTTAGGATTTGGTGAGTTGTCAGTCGGGTCTAAACAACTTTCTTAATGATTATGATCATTTAAATGGAAATTGATGTTTGATGATAGAAGACATTATCATTTCTGTTGTGCAGGTTCATACTTTTGCTACGACAATCCTGGAGCGTTACAAGATAATTTTATCAATGATTTAGATATTAGCACAGCTCAGTTTGCACAGTTATATTCCTGGTACTCGTGGCCCAATGTAGTTTTGTGCTTTGTGGGCGGTTTCCTTTTGGACAGGTAGTTTAGAACGAACCCTATGAACATGTCCAACTTTTGCTACTAGATTTCGCAAATCGACATGATTGACAAATAATGAGGACGGCTTTCTGTTATAGGGTGTTTGGGATTCGGCTTGGAACCGTCATCTTCTGCTTCTTCATTGTGATCGGTCAACTCATATTTGCCCTGGGTGGCGTGTTCGATACTTTCTGGTTAATGTTGGTTGGACGATTTATTTTTGGGTACAATGAACATATTTATAATAATTTTGAAAATTATATATTTCTTACTGTCTGATAAATATATGCGTCGTTTCCATTATAGCGTGGGTGGTGAATCATTGGCTGTCGCCCAAAACACTTACGCAGTAAGCTGGTTCAAAGGGAAAGAATTGAATTTAGTATTTGGCCTCCAAATGAGTTTTGCCAGGGTAGGATCTACAGTAAATTTCCTTATAATGGGAAGTGTATATAGCTGGATGCAACAGTACTTTGTCGGTTACACCTGCCTTGGTTTCGCCCTTTTAGTTGGTATGTCTATTCGTACCTTGTGTTTTGGAACATGATTGAGCTAATCATATTGTGTTATCTGTTTTTTAGCTCTAGTTACCTGTGTACTTTCAATGGTGTGCGCAATGATCCTCGCAGTCTTTGATTATCGTGCAGAAAAGATTTTGAAGAGGGAAGTTGCAGGGTCTGGAGAAGTTGTGCGCTTGTCTGACATTAAAGACTTTCCTGTTTCCTTTTGGTTGATGTGCGGTTCTTGCGTCGCTTATTATGTTGCTATTTTCCCCTTCATTGGACTGGGAAAGTAAGTACATATTTCCAAAAGTTTTTCATCGTCATAGTCACAGGAACAACTTCAGTTTGAATTGGCCGACCAAATAAATGTTGTCGTATTAAATTGCAGTAAATGCACGAAGTCAACATTTCAGCATCCATCAATTAATTATATTACCAATTTAACTCAATTGATACATTTTTTTGCAGTATGCAGGCAGTACAAAACTTAGGCTTAGCTGTGATAACGATGGTTGCCGGAATCATAGTTGACAGTGGTGGTTATCTTCTTCTTGAAGTATTTTTCCTTGCGTGGCTAATGTTGTAAGTATCAAAAGAACTGTAAATATCAAACGGAGAGTGATTTTGATGGATATCAAACTATTTACACTGGATACTATAAAATGTCAAATTTTTGGCCGCGTACTTTTTTTTGTACATATACCTATCCAAACAATTGGGTTTTGACATTTTTTAAAATAAAGGAAAAGGAAGTTTTCTTTAAAAACTCAAGTTCCAAGTGCCAAGAATATATGAATTAAAAGGCTGGCTAATTTCAAAAACACTTCCAACTCTCCTTTTGATAATTTACGATCTATTATTTTCATGAAAACATGTCATGTTATGCACTCTTGGAGATGAAGGATCTAATTAGTGTTCTTCGAATTTCATCGGATCAGTTCACATTATATTTTTTACTCGATGTGGTGTTAAAATCGTTTTACCGAAAAACTTTAGTGTCGTTGGTCATGATATTGCTGCTTTGGTTTTCGGATTCTGATGGTATGCTCAGTATGACACCATCCCGTAGAAATTTAATTGAACAGCTCACCCAAAAGAGTCGAGTCGATATCAATGATGATGCTGGTCTATTCGATGGTGACGGATTGGATCAAACTGGAGATAATTAGTGGTGATGTCAAATCAAGTCTCAGGTGAAGTATTTTTCTTTTTTTTGTGTGCTTTAGTGTCATTGGCTTGTACAATATTGTTGTGGCTACGTGATTCTTCCCACACTGGTGTTCTCAATATGTCGATTGAACAACGAGATGCCTGGGATCATCATCGAATGTGAGCATTTTCTCATCATCAATTGTCAATCACAAGTCACCATATATCCTTAGACGTGTCTCGCAGAATAGACATTAGTAATCCTTTTCACCGTAGATCGTTACTTAGCACTGACCCTATAGAAACCAAGTTTAGTATGTTCTGATGAACCTAAGCACTTTGACTGAAAGCTTAACATTAGAAAGTCCTAATATCAATCCCTATTTCCTTCATAATTTTTTCTCTACCAGTATCAGTTAGAAAAACAACCTCATCCTCCGGTATTTGTTTGTGTCATTTTCTCAGCTCTTCTTCAAATCACCCATTCTCGCTTTGATATCACTTTATTAATTCATGTTCTAGCTTTCGCGATTCACTTTTCAATCTCTTGTCTACAGTTGCTAAATTAAATGTTATCTTCAGTACATGTTATTTCTTTATGTATAGCTTTGCATTATTTCTTTTATTAAGTTCAAGTTCACTAATAAGGTGCTTTATTGTCACGTTTCTATTTTGAAATCGTATTCAGTTCAGTTAAATGCCATATCTTTGGTTAAGCTAAATTTGTTACAAAATCTTTGAAGGTTTGCATTACGTCAATTTACCTCGCAATTTTACTTCAATTACAGTACACCCATTCTCGCTTTGATATCACTTTATTAATTCATGTTCTAGCTTTCGCGATTCACTTTTCAATCTCTTGTCTACAGTTGCTAAATTAAATGTTATCTTCAGTTCATGTTATTTCTTTATGTATAGCTTTGCATTATTTCTTTTATTAAGTTCACTAATAAGGTGCTTTATTGTCACGTTTCTATTTTGAAATCGTATTCAGTTCAGTTAAATGCCATATCTTTGGTTAAGCTAAATTTACAAAATTTGTTACAAAATCTTTGAAGGTTTGCATTACGTCAATTTACCTCGCAATTTTACTTCAATTACAGTACAGTCATAACCAGATATACCCAATTAACTAAGTCAGCAAAATTTACCACTAAGAAAAGGTCCAAATAATTACCCGGAAAATTAAACTTAACACAGTACTATTATGACTGTGATAGCATAAGCGTAATCTGTATGTTTAAAATATCCATTTAGGCTTTCTTCTGCAGTGAGTCAGTTACTTGGCATAAATTTCTTATTCCTTGTCGCATTGAATTGGAAATTTTTAATTGCTCATTTAAATAATTGAAATTAAATTCGATATAAATTTGCTGCTGTGACTAATCCATTTTAGACTGAGGATATATTTGAAGCTATAATAGAGCACCTTAATTGAACTTTATTTATTGAAATCTTTGTCTGACATTTAGAATCCGTCCAACCTCAATTCAAGTTCTGTAAAAAGCTACTTTCTTTCATTCTGAAACTATTTTTGTGCAGTTTGCAATACACGGTTTTTGATGTTATAACACAGAGAAACAAAAATTGTCCACGCCAAAGAACTAATAACTTTTCCCACTATTCACGCTATTCACACACTAATTCGAAAACTCAATAATTTTCCTTTTTTTGACCTAAGTGTTTCGTCATGATTCATTGCAGTAAGATTGACAAAATGACGCAAACTTTTTGTTGGGACTTTTTTACACTCTTTTATCTAATATTCCTCTTGAAATTTGAAGGAAAGGTACATTCATTCTCGAGGTATCGAATGGAGTGTAAAAGCCTGGTTTTTTAATTTTATGTCTGCAGGCTTACAGAATCTCTGGCAAGGGACCAATTGTACACAACTGCTGTGCCAACGGTTGTCCCTAGATCTGATTTCCTAATTAGAAATCGATACCTTAGTAGGATCGGAGCTCGAGTAAGGATTATCTCTAAAAAATCTTCTACTATCTACCTTTATCGCTTTTGTTTGCCACTTTCTCTGCACTTTTGAAAGCCGCACAAACGTATAATACCAAAAAGACGAGGTCGTGTCAATTTCGAAACCTAGCACAATATGTAGTAGGTTTACAACACAGTAGTATACTAATGCGATTGATCGATGGAGATTATTGTTTATTCACTGGAGTTTAGGTAACTTAATAATTGGGATTCAAGATCAAGAACACCAAAGGACAAAACATTTTAGTTTAAAAACCTTTTTCGAAACAGCAATGAAGTCTAAACCTAAACATGACACACTTTTTGTATTCATATATATATATATATTTTTTTTTTAATTTTACGTATTGCAGAATATACTCGAGTGTGGGAAGAGAAGTAGCAAATAATCAATTTCACATTGCTTTTATTATATTTTATGTTATATTAATTAACATCTATTCTCATCTTCTTTCACCTCTGTAGTTCGTTAAACATGGTGACGGTTTATTTGAAAGTAATTAATTATTTATTCGAAGTATTGTCATGTTATTTGGTTCCAATTGAAACTTTTAGTTGTCTTGCATGACCATGCTTTGTGAAGGTGTTGGTATTTATGCTGCAATTTATTCTTAGCAGTTGTAAAGTTTCGCAAGTAGCATAATTTCGAGCGTTTTCAAATGTAAATCTTTTATTAAAATAAATCCGAGCTCAAAAATATCTTTGTAAGGAATGCATATATATGTAAGTAAACTTGAAAACCAGTTGCAATGTGACAAATATAAACGTCTAGTAAAGCTCCGTTTATAATTGATAAAATACCTCGAACATATTCAACCTAAATGCTAGTTTCCATTTTACTTGAAGAGTCTTTTTTTTTAAATCTGTTACTTCTCATTTGAAACTGTTTTACTACCCATTTAAACTTTATCTTTCAGAACAGAAAACAAAAATTTTAAATTTTGCACTACTTGCTTTACAATAAAGTTATTCAAGCAAGCCATATCATTAGAATGTTTGCTGCTTTCGTATCTAATATCTAAGTATTCTAAGTATTTACCCTAACGTAGTTTTAGAACTGTCTAACATAAATGCCAAATGGTGTACAATTTGTAAAGAAGATTTTTACTTATGAAAATTTGCACTTTTTCCTTACAGCTACCAGCCTCTTACGACCCATCCGTTCGAGGAATTGTCTATAGAACTTTGAGATGACTTTTATTCAATTTTCTTAAAATCTCATTTAAAAAATGCTTTCAGTTTTATATTAATTTTTCAATTTTTGTTTCAAATAAATTTCAGTCATTTAGATCACATTATGCAATAAAATACTTACTCGTTTTTATGTATCTGCAATAATTGTAAGTGTAATAAATACATTTTAGCATTTATCTGTTTACCTTTTTAAATTGCAAACTTCATTTGAATGGTATACAGAATTGCAGAAATGTGGTGATATTTTCTATGCTGATTTTATCTAGCAATAAATAATATACAATATCTAGTGATAAGTGGACAATAATAGATTTAAAAGTCTCTGGCCATTTTCCTTCCTTGATATATCGTGTAAAAAGTATAAATTGTATTGTTTTATTAGGTTTTACTATCTGTCGAGTTTTCGTTTCTTATGGTTAGTATTGGAGAGTAACATTTCTTGGATTATATATACCAGAGTGTACGTACACAATATTGTTACAAAACAAGAATGTAAACAGGATTTAATAGCTTTTTCAAGTCAAGAAAAAATAAATGCCACTGAAATTTCAAAAAACGAGATCCTTATTTTTATCACAAAACTTATCATCATATCAGATTATATAACAACTTCCATTTTTAATACCGCGAAGCATGCAAACTATAAACGCTGCCGTTAAAAATATTATTTCCCTTGCTTAGTTTCGTTTTAAAAAAATTGCATACGATATCCATTGTTCCGACTTCGTGCATTACTGTCTACAATTCATACTCTTTAGCATTTTTACGAGATATATACCTATACAAACATAGTTGCATTTATTGATCCCATGATCCTTATCCGTAATTATGTCGATAATTACGACAAGACGGCGTGACAGTTAATAGCAAAATCCACCTGTCATGACCATTAAGAACGTACTTTACTGTAATTGCGAGTGAAATGACTTTAAAGCACACACATATTCCATTTTGAATGTAAGAACTTGCGGACTTTTTACTTGACCCGAAGACACCAAAGACAAGTGCATTTCCGTAGAATTGAACAAAGTAAGGAGCGTCATATTAGATTAGGACTGATTTTCACCGGAGAATTGCACGTGCGTACAATTTGTTGTGTTTGAGTGGGAAATGATTTGCTGGAAGTATGCAGAGCAGAGTGAAAGAATGTTGAGTTGATCTCTTTCTTTTTTCCCCATCACAATCTCATGCAGCAGCCCACACACACACTGACTGACACAGCTCTATATTCTGCTCGATTTAGCTGAGATATGTGCCTACGCACAAAACGTAATGCAGTATCATGTGTGTATGCAAATCATCAGCATTTTTCGCAACTCGCCCCACTCAAGGTTGGGTACGAACAGGATTTTATAAACAGTCCGGAATGGTGATGCAAAAAACCAGTATTGTTGGGGTTGAGGTACGAACACGAATGTATGAATGAATGGGAAGATCACACTTTGACTTCACACACACACACACTCACGCTTTGTTATTCATATTATCCGTAAGTAGATAAGAATATTTGCGACTGATTTCTATTTACGAAATTGTGAACTTTTTGTGCCTCTGCCACTTATCCTGGCCTACGAACCTGGATTTGCTCATTTTTTAAACAATAAAACACCGAAACTTCAAAAAAATATCTTTAATCGCAAATGTGTATCACATTTTAAAATTCCGCCGGCTAGTCGACTGTCTAGACTAGACAACAGCAGCCGTGTGTGAGCAAGTGTTAGTGTGATCGGATAGTCAAATGAATTCGTGAAGAAAAATATTCCGTCTTCGTTCGACTTTTTGTTTACATCTCGTAGTTCATAATATCATCATGCGCTAATTTAACGGTGAGTTCGCTGTCAAATGAGGAGGGTTGGCAGATGGAAAACTGACTTGATTGAAATGTTTCTTCAGATTTTTTGTAAACACACCTACATTGATTTGTTAATCCATTGTGAAACATATTTGATCTATTTCATTTATTTGCAGTCATAAGTTACGAATGGGTCACTGATGAACTGGCTTAACTTCAAATTTCTGGAAAACTTAATGAGTTGATAAGTCCATATCATTATGGATGAACTCATTTTGAACGGAATTGCTACTGCCACCAACCCGGTTGAACATGCCAAAGTAAGTCAAATTTACTGTCAGTTATATGGATTAAGGATGTGCTAAAGATTGATTTATCCGAATTAAATTAGTTGTGTATAAATATAAATCTGATAATGATTTCTTCCCAGGCACTGCAATACTTTGAGCAGTTGAAAAACTCGGAAAATGGTTGGCGTGAATGTGTGCAGACCATCGCCGCCGGACATTACGCCAACCAGAGCCAAATTCAGTTCTTTTGCTTGCAAGTTATCGAGCACTATGTCAAATTCCGGTACAGTGGGGCCAATCCGGCTGATAAGGAAATTCTAAGAAATTTCTTAAGGAACTGGGTCAAGTTTCAAGAGGTATGTATGTATAATTTTGTTCTTTGTAATTGATTAGTCAATTGAGAAAAAATTAATCACGTATTCATTCAATTAGAATACGAATATTTTTTCTTATCGGGAACATTTTGATATTGGCATCATTTTATGTTACCAGCTATTTTATTAAACCCGGTGTTGAAATACCTTTACCTTTACAAAATGAAGAAATACATACTGATAAAATGGGATTTTAATGCTTTTAATTGTTTTGTGTAGCAGGCGGATGGACGTTTTCCTGAGACTTTCATTCTCAATAAGGCAGCTCAACTTGTGGCTCTTGTATTTGTCCAAGATTACCCTACACTATGGCTCGAATTTTTCACTGAGATGATAGCTGGCTGCGGGACGTCTCCTAATTTTATCGCGCACTACCTTCGTGTCTTGTTGGCTATAGATGGGGAGGTATTTCTGAGTTCTTAAATGATCCATTTATAATTACCAGTCAAAGAATTTCTTAGGGTATCACATGCTCAATTTGGTTGATTACAGATCGCCGACAAAGAAATTCCTCGGAGCCCGCTGGAGCTACAACGTAACACTCTAATTAAGGATGCAATGAGAGAAAAGGCTGTTGTTCAATTGGTGGAGTCTTGGTATAAAATTTTGGTGAGTCCGTCTATCAGTCAGTAATATATGAATAAATATGGTCAAAGCTGGATGTACCCTCCATACCAAGTGGCATAATTATCTCCTTATCCGGATGATTTTTGTATCTGGCACTGGACTTTGTCATAACCGTAATAATGACAGTTCACAGTTGTTGAAATCCCTAATGGTTATAGACGCGTAGGTTGTATCGAGCTTTGATCGTATTGTTTGAACAAACAATGTCAGTTAATGGTTTTTTGTTTTTATTATTGATTTTGATGTCTTTTTTATGTAGACTGTTGTGAATGGTACTCATGCGCTTATTTCTCGCCTATGTCTTCAAGTAATTGGAAAGTACATACAGTGGATCGATATTAATTTAGTTGCTAATGACCGTTTTGTTCCGGTTCTTGTAAATAATCTATGCAATCCTGATATTCGCGAGTATGCAGCCGACTGTATTCAAGAAGTGATTTCAAAGGGAATGGACCCTATCGATAAGACGAAGCTTGTTGAATCGTTTGCTACGATCTTAAATGAAGCTGGGATTTGGCATGCTTTTGTTGTAAGAAATACCATTTTCAAATCCAAAAATGTTTTTAATGTTAAAAATTAATGAAATATTAAAACTTTTTATTACAGCATGATCAGGATGATGAGTACCTGTGTCGATTGGGGAAGCTTTATTGTACTATGGGTACTAATTTGATTGATAGCTATCTGAAATTTTCGAAATCTCATCCATCTACCAAGATTGAATCGAAAGCAATGTTGGACACAATCGAAACTAAGGTTCCTTTGATGCTCCAAATTTTGGGAAGTGAATGCGACGATGTATCGGCAACTATGTTGGATTTAACCCGTGATTATTTGCATGTCAGTTAATGTTTTCGACATTAAATTTAATTTATGTTGTAAGTCATTGTATTAATGTTTGGTTTGTATTTTTTTTTAAAGTTAATTAAGTCCTTCCGTCAACTGTCTGAATCAAACATTAAAAATTACAAGTTGACCCTGGACGTGATCATTCGCAAGCTCAAGTTTGATTCGAGCTATGATTTTGTCCACGAAGGCGAAGACGAAGCTGATTTCATGGAATATCGGAAGCAGCTGAAAATTATTTTTGATAACTTGGCTCAGCTCGATAAGAATTATTTAACCCTGGAAGTACAAAGTCGAATTAATTACACTTGTCAAAATTGGAGAAAAATGCCATTTGATGTAATATATAATAATGCTCAAATATCTTAATGAAACAAGTTTGATATACAGACATGCAATGTACTTTTTGATTATCATAGGAAGTTGAGGTGTCATTGTTGCTTCTTTATTACCTTGGAGAATCTCTGCCTTCCTCTATTACCGGCCAGTGGAGTGCTACTGAAGGTCCTTTGAATCCGGTCCAGTCAATGATGGTTCAAGTTATGAATTCGGATATTTATCTCTATGATCACTCTGCTGTAGTGCTACAATATTTTGAGACCGTGATTCGTTATGAAAAGTTTTTTATCGCGTATCCTGAGTATATCGTTAAAGGTCTTACGGCTTTCTTAAAAGAAAAGGGCCTGTTTCACCCGGATAAACGTGTGCGGTCACGATGTTGTTACCTCTTTTCTAGATTCATCAAATGTATCAAGTGAGCAAAATTTATAAAAATCTTCAGCATTTGAGTATATTGTGTTATTTTGTAACACACTGAATATTGATTATCTTCCGTTGCAGAAGTGGAATAACTTCGGATTTAATGAAAAGCATAATCGATGCCATACAACCCCTGTTGGCTTTAAATATGGCTCCCAAGGATGGTGCGGACGATTGTCTAATTAGTCGTGACGACCAGTTGTACCTGTATGAAGTTATTGGCGTGCTTATCGTTTCCGGTGAAACAGAAAACCAAGTAAGTATCATTTGCGTTTAAAAATAATCTACAAAATTCCTACAAATAAAATAAAAACTGTTTCTTTGCAGAAAAAATCCGCTTTGATGGGTGATATTGTAAATTTAGTTTTGTACCCTTGCCGTATGGGAATGGCGGACCTCAAATCCGCCTTGACAGATCCTATGCAACAAGAATCGATGGTGGATGTACTCGTGTGAGTCTCTAAGGACAAAAAAGGAGGTTTAGGATATAATTTCATTTAATTCTAATTTTTGCAATCAATTCTTAGCCAAGCTATCGCCTTGACTGGAAGACTGAGCAAAGCATTTAGCAACCAAAACAGCATGAAGTCATTAGGATGCGTCACAATATTTCTGGATGCCCTCGGCGTGTTCTTGCAATTTCTCGAGATTCCTGTCGCAGAAGGCCTTGTTTCGCAGTTGCAAAGTTCTGTTCGTCAATATCTGCATCGGTTGGTTGTTTGCTTGGAGGAAGAGCTGCTGCCTTACATTCCAGTGGCTTCTCAAAGCCTCCTAAAGAATTGCGATTGCCGTTCCATCCAGGAATATATTCCTCTGATTAATCAAGTGATCACTAAATTCAAGGTTAGTTTTGTTTTAACTGTTTTTGAATCATTTCGCATAGCATCAAAGCTAGGACCAGAAACAGTCAAATATTGCGTAGAACGACTGATGTGCATGTCACACACTGGCCAAAACTGATAGGTTTTTCTCAGAAACCGTCTTATTTCATGTAATTCAGGTATCTGATTAGTTAGCATTTTCAAATTATGCACCCTAATTCTTTTTAACAATTTAAAAATAAATTCAATGAATTTTTAAAAACACAATTACAATGCAATATTTACATGTACAATACAATCATGTAACTCAAATCAATGGAAACGGAAATTTAGTTAATTCAAATTGTAGGAAATTTGGCGATAGTGACTAGTAAGCAACGGAAAACAGTAACATCTGAATGTGTCGTGCTTGGTTATTTCTGAGGAACAGAAAATGATGACGCATTCATATATCTTTCCTGAATTTATTGGTCAACATGATATTTTCTTTTGCTTATTTTCATAAAAAAATAATTTAATGGCTCATGAAAAATGTACCGATGCCGATCTTTCCAATGTTCAATTTGGAAAATTTCTGACAGTGGTTTAGTAGTTTTATTTTATGTCACCTAGTCTGAAATATAGACCGAGGTTTGGAAAAAGACTTAAAACTGTAGATATTTTTTCTGTTCAAAAACATTTAACGTTACATTATGTGACATGCATCAGCCGTTTAAAGGTTACGCCGGTAAAAAAATGTTCCTTCCCTGAACTTCTCAAAGCTTTATACTTGGCTTCTTTTTGTATTTTTTGTAATGTCTTAGTGTCTAGTTAATTACGCTTGGGAGGCCATTTTTTTATTGTTTTTATCTAGCTTTCTTGGATTTTCCAGAAAGATGTAGTACCCTTCCTCAAGCAGATGTTTACACCAATGGTTCAAGGTATTTTTAGAGCACTCCAAGTCCCTATTGAACCGAATGATCAGCAAGCGCTCCGCGAAAGACAACTTTTACGCCGTCAATACTTTCAGTTTATTGCTGCGATTGTTACAAACAATGTAACCGATGTGCTTTCCGCTCAAGACCCGAACGTCTTGCAGGAAGTCATGCTAACTGTAATTCAAGGTTGTGTGGATTTTCCGGATCCTGTCGTAAGTTGATTATACCTACATACTAACCAATGAATTCTTACTTAACACTAAAATTCTGTTTATTATGAAATACTTTCAACAATTTTTTCTTCTCTGTGATTTAAGGCTCAGAAGGCATGCTTCTCAATTCTAAAGAAACTCGTGGAACTGTGGGCTGGACCCGAGGGACCTGATGGCTTTATGGATTTTATGTATAAAAACATTGTACCCGCTTGTTTTGTTGCACCACTGAAACCCTCGTTTGACATAAATGACGCTCAAACATTACTTGCACTTAACGAAATTGCCAGTTGCCTGAAAACTATTTTTGAGAAGCGGGTAAATGGTCATTTTAGCTTCGTTCGATTGGTTACAATGTTTTGTCTGGTTATTGAACTACGTAACGATTTTAATTACTTTCCCAGAGAGAGGAGTTCGTTTCATATTTGGTGGGATATCTACCAACTCACAAGTTGTCGATGGAGAAAGTCCAGGAATTCATTACTGCTCTTCAGTCAGACAATAAGAATTTCAAAGGATATCTTAAGGTAATTTCATTTTCAATATTTTATTCAATATCATTTCTCGTCATTGTCATATGTCCTGATGTTGTTTTTTCTCATCGTTTTAGACTTTATTCATCTTGTTGAAATCAACGGGAGCTTCGACTAGCTAGCTAAACCAAAGCATAATCTTGTTTCTCGAAATTATTATTGTTATTATTAAGTTGGTGGTATAACCATGATACAGATACTGATTAGCAAAAGATGCCTTAAAGTTAGATTAGATAAAACTTTATACTGTCTGAAAATGCAACTATTTCAACCTGTTCTTGCTCTAATTTATTCTTATTCTGTACCGATGAAGATGCCTTAATCCTTTTGTTACGGTAGGATAGAAGAAAATGGTATTCCTATATTAATATACTTCAACTGCAGAGATTAAATTTATATGCCTATTAGAATTTAAAGCAATAATAGCATAAAGCCTTAATTACTACATTGTGGTCTTAGCAGTTTGATATTGTCAAGAACTGCACAAAATGCATGCAAAATTATATTGTGATTTACGAAAGTAACCATTTTATATCGAATTATTATTGTTATCAATTTTTAAAACCCAAGAGATACATTACTATCATAAATTATTTATAAAAATACCCTGTCATTTGTTATGTTTATGTTATGCGTTATGTCTATGGAATATGGCCTTAACTCGCAATAAAAATCATGTTGCCAACTTGTGAACTGAAATATCATACATTTCCATTACCATTCTTTGCTAGTCAAGTCCAAATTCAGACCATTCCAATAATTCTTGTAAGCGTTTCTGTAAAAAACGAGGACATAAGGCTTTCGTGTCATGATGTAGGGTTTACTCTTGCTTGTTGGTATTTCCGGATTACCTAAATGCATTTCACTCGTTTTATAGCCAATGTCGCGTAGGAAAAACCCGTTGTTTCAGCCGGTGCAGTGCATTCGCCTAGACAGAGTGCTCTCATTTTTCTCGGAAAGTAGGGTTCCGTGTTCCCTCCTCATTACTACTTATTGCATTTCACGCGCTAGACAATCGCCGCCCAAGCAATAAGAATAACGCACCTGGTTTGGCTCTCGGACACGGACTGGACTGGACATTGTTTTTTTTTTACCATTCTTATGCACGGCCTTATTCTATTGCTTTCTAATTCCTGGAAGTTTGGTAAAAAAAAGGAGCTGACTGGCTGTGCTTGTGCTGAATACAAAAATATACATGTACCCACAAACATAACATAATAATAATTCCAGTTAGAGAAGGGGAAAATATTTTCCAGGTGAGTAGGAGGTACAGTTCTCTCAAATTTAATGCACTTTTACTTGCGCTGCGTGCTCCATTCCAATGAAAGCTTTTCCCTCGCGGACAGACTAAAATAACTTGTGATCGTTCAAATTGCCTCTTTCGTGTGATATATAAATTTGAACCACTATAAAAACGGGTGGAACAACTACCCCACTTTTTTTTACTTTTTCTAAGAAACTCTCTTTTTGTTTTCAAATTCTCACTTTACCTTTATGCCTGTGTTTCATTTCACATTTTCGATAACATGGACTAAAGTATCCCCAGGAAAATATTTGAAAATTACTGTAAAGTCAAGAACATACTGAGTGAGTCATTTAAATGACTTCTTTCCCTGATATGCTCCGAATTTCTTCTGTCGAGCACTTATTTCTTTTTAAATATTCACAACTCATAAATTGAACAATAACAATTTTGATTGGTCTATTGCCATTCCAAAGCCATAGAATTCCAAGGGCCTGAAAATGCTATTGAGGATAAGCACGTAAGATAAGAGTAAGACGTGGGGGAGGGGGCGAAAATAAAATATTTTATCTTATACGTTTAATGTAAAAGCTTATCATTCCCCAAAGATTTAATCTTCCGTTCTCGATATCATAGTGGACAATAATTGAGCTTGGTACACATTCTTTTATCTTCAACGATTGCAATTCAACAATTTGAACCTCATGAATGCTTCATGCCATGCCGTATTCGCAAATGAATTTTTCATTTCATTACTTATGATTAAAAATGTTGTCCTCTAGGAGTTCCCGCATTTTTGTTTGATGTTAATCTACTTTTAACTCCAACTGTAAGTAATAATATATATTTTAATATTGAAAGTTTCATTTGCATTTTGCAATATCAGCATTTGAAAAGTACTACAATCCTTCCCTTCTGCTTACACGTTCTTCATCCGACTTGCAAATGTGATGGTTCTAATTGTTTCACGCTCATGCTACCTTATGAAACAAAAACTGATGATAATCATAATAGAATAGAATTTTATTCAAACGAATGCTAAATTGCTAAATATTCCACGATTCTACCCCGTTAAATATTTCCCAATTCTTCTTACTCTTAAATTTGCAAATAAGTAGAAGTTTAAACAATTAAATCTTAAAATGCATGTACTACATTCATCTAAAAGTGTGAAAGTTGCGACCTCTGCCATATGAGATTATTTTGTCATTTTTTACATTTGCACACTTTTTTGGGAAGAACAAAGCCTTCATTTTTCCATTTTACAAAACGCTCTTATGCTCCTTTTTCTGGTGATTATGATTATGATTTTACTCTGCATCGTGGACGTGAACTGACTCGAAACCAGACGGAAAGCTCGAATAATGGGCATATGGGCCTAGCACATCACATTGCATCACAGTTCACACCAACCACACAGGTTACAAACAAAGTGCAGAATTTTTTTTCATAAAAATGTGCATTTTTCTGCTATCATGCAGCACAATCATCACTATCGCCATCACCACTGCATAACATTATCTTATTTTACTCCTCCACTTTTGGTATTTTAATGATATCCTTTTTTCATAGCTGTGTGGCTGTGGATTTAGTCAGTCCTTCCCATTATCATCCTGTCCTGTGGCTCAGCAATTCTGTGGTAGATTTACTACACGATTGATGTTTACAATTTACACAGTCAGGCTTTTTGTCTTTGTCCTTTTTTTGTTGTTGTGATAAAACAATAAAAGTCATGTTGTTGAATTTGTTTTGCCTTTTTTATAGCTCGTCCGAGGAGAAAATATTCAACAAAAAAGGTAAAGCTTAGTAGTGAGCGGAGCAATTACTAGATTATGACTATGACTATGACTATGACTTTACGTGAAAAGAAGAAGAAGTGAAAATCATGAGAAAGAAATGAAAAAGCATCAGCCAGACATTTAAAAAAATGGACAAAAAAGTACATGATGGGAAGTTTAAGGTATTCAGTTAAGAATTTTCTATTCTCAGGAGACGAAAACGATTCGAGTCGAGTTTTTTTTGTTCGTACAATGCATGCACAGTATTTATATAAAACGGTAGGAACTCGAACGGGAGAAGGTTGAAGCTGAATTCAACTGCGAGAGCTTTTCGCAGAAAACAAAGGCATTGTGAAACAATTACTCCTTGAAGGCATTTATTATTTCATGTCAGAAATCAGGAGAGATAAACGAATGATATTTCAAAAATTAGGAAGCAGAATCCTACAGGTAAATGACACGACAAGGCATCAAACCATGCAGTCTCCCAGTTACTGAGCAATGCCAACTTTGATGATACCAAATCACATCAGATTGGGTTTCACTTTAGAACTTAATCATTTAAAAATTCCTCCATTCACAATCAGATCACTCAAGAGCAATCGAAAGTGCGTGGTAATTTTTTCAAACACCATGTATTATATTATATATTTCAAACATTTCCTATTCCGGAAATCGGAGTGGTAAATGCGCATAGGTATTTTATTTGATGTATTACTACATTTAGTGATTTAGATTTTTACATATTTTATCCAGCCTTAGCCGGACTGCATTGTCGAGATATCCTGCACCTGCTCATCCACATCAAATGTAAGATTTGATGACATTAAAATCAAATTAACCGCACTTCTCATCCCTCATAATTTTCGGAAGGGATTTCATTTTTAGAGCAACAGTTTCGCAGCGAAACAGATTTGATTTGACATATTGTGCTGTTTGCATATTCGCACAGCGTGCGTGATCTTCCGATTATAGTGTTAATTAAAATGTTTTGTTATTTTATTTTATTCTAGTACTAGTTTTTAAAAAGCCCACTAAGCGACCTTTATTTCGTCAAATTCGAAATCAGTAAATCAAAAAAAAAAAAAAAAAAAACAAAAAAACTTTACCCCCAGATTCCAGTCCCAGTCGTCAATAGTATCAGTGATCCTTGGGATATGATTCTTAATGCTCATCTCACATTTATTATGCATTTAACCTACTACATTTAATCTAATAAATACAGTAACAATGACCCGAGTCTATTTCGTTTCTGCGGAGAATGAAACAAGATGAGAGTCCGCAGCGTGGAACATGCTTCTAATACGTACAAATTGACGAGGTTTAACGCTTTTACCATTCTTCATTCGCCCCAGACATTACCTTTATATTATGTGAATTCTGGTTCCCTTGTTTTATAGTTTGGTGTTTTCATAATTAGTATTGACTAATGAAATGAGGCAATCATTATTATATCATCCCAAACTTTAAGTAAACAGCGTACAAAAAGTAATTCAGTGGCCATAAGAATTCGGAGCAGTGCAAATAGAATCAGACAAACTCTGCTAACTCCGCGACATTCACATCTCTCATAGCATCCTTTTTCTTTGCTTAAGTGTGGAAAAGGCAAAGGGCTCCGCTTACGTACAAAGGGTAGTGCGGAGAATATAGTTTAATTACGTGACCAAGCGTAATTTATTTTGCAGTAACACATGGCCTGAGACGTCGGAGGCTCTGATGCTGTCCGACAGGCAAGAATTTTATATAGTAGAAGAAGAAAATGCGAGATGGACGGGAAATTCAGCATAAATTTTGCATGTCATTAGTATGTTGGTATTGGGGTAATATTATGATGATGAGTTTCCAAGATAATGTTCTGTTGCATTTAGTTTTATGATGTTTTACGATGTTCGCGGCGATTTTATTCTAAAGATAATATTCATAAATATTTTTATCTCACTTTTGACATCATTACATTACAAGTGTTTTCGTTAACACACATTTTTTCTGCTTCTACTACCAGATACTTGGTCAATTGTGAGTTGATTTGAGTGTAAGTGGTTCTGTTTGAAATCCATAAACGTGGCCCACAGATGTGTGGTGACGATACGGCCTAATTACTGACATGAATCAGTCGCCGCTGAAGTTTGGGTTCACCTCGAGGCTGTAAATATGCTTCATAAAATACAATATTTACCTATACATTACCCATTTGAAATTATATTATGATGAGATGCTCCATTTTCAACTGGACAAAGTGTATTCGTTTCTGCTTTCAATGATTTGCAAACATTAAATGAATTACATACTAATAATAATAGTTACATTGATCATTGATCATCATCGAGGGGAATTCAAGACTGCACATCCATATTTTGCATGAATTAGATTATTACGTAGCTGAGCGTAGCTAAGCGAGTATTGAGATTGCCGTGACCGTCTGTCCGTCAGATGGATAACTCTCGAAAGAGGTCACCGATTGACCTCAAATTTGGAACATAGCTTCT
>JAHZMX010004973.1:0-16830 GCA_027743895.1 Seira musarum
ATAAAAAATGCCTAATGAAACTGTATCTTTGTTTTTAAATGTATTTTTAGTTTAAAAAGTCTCAGCCAAATAAACAGAGATTTTAATGAAGTCAAAACACGCACGCATGTCAGGCTAAGCCAAGTCAAGTCAGACTAGGCTAGACCAAGTTGATCCAAGCAAAAGCAATTTATGTGCATCACATCAAGAAGAAGAGGCGAAGAAGACTAACAATAAGAGCATGCATACAGAAAATGTCGAACTAGCTTGGTTTTGGCTTACAAGTGGTTGCTTGGTTGGCATGACAGACACATTCCTTCATTTTTCCCACACAATTAAAGCAGGAATTTGTGTGCTATATAGTACATTGTTTGAAGCATTAAAGGTCTTCATTTTAGACAATCATAAAATATAAGAAAAAGGAAATATTTTTTGTAAGCAATGAGAACAGCGTAGGTATAATAAATAATTTTTTAAATTGCGTGAAGAAGACCTACGGGTACTAACCCTGCAGTATTCTGTGATGATGAGAGTGATGCATCTGGATCATTCTTCTACTTTTACCTAAACACTTTAAACTTTTCTTTCCCCTTTGTCTGAAAATTTTTGAAGCTAAGCATGAGCATGAGGCCTTTGTGTATTTATTTTTATCTACCTATGCTACCTTCTAGGTAGTCAAGTCCATGTTTTTGTAGGAGGTAAATGTAACATGAATACTATCCACGACAAAAACAGTGGGAGAATGTAACATTTTTCTCAATTCACTAGCTTTTCACATGCGTCTGTTAAGGGTAATTATATGGCATTTGTTAAAAGTTACACGAGCAAATGTTTACCTTTCCCGTCGCTTTTTATTCCTTTCATACCACCTGCAGGCAGGTCTGACCAAGGCAGTGAGTGTTTGACATGATATGACTAATACTTAGTTCAGTAAATTTGAACGGTTCCAGGAACTTAATAGTTTCAGTCATGTTATGTCTGGTCCAGAGACCAAATCGAACAGTCAAATCTGGATGAAACTTTATCATTAAAAATTGAACATATAAACAAACTCTTGGCAAAAGTTCATATAGCATTGCAAGTTATTCCATTGTGCAGAGTGTCCGTTCGTTTACCTAAATGAGCACCAACAAATCTAAGGGCGAAAAATTTGAACGGTTCCAGGAACTTAATAGTTTCAGTCATGTTATGTCTGGTCCAGACCAAATCGAACAGTCAAATCTGGATGAAACTTTATCATTAAAAATTGAACGTATAAACAAACTCTTGGCAAAAGTTCATATAGCATTGCAAGTTATTTCATTGTGCAGAGTGTCCGTTCGTTTACCTAAATGAGCACCAACAAATCTAAGGGCGAAAACTTTTTAAGTAGCGTGAAATTTGATTCCTATCAGCAAATGTTACAATAATATTATGCCTTTAAGCTAGCATTTCGATTGTAATTTACAGTGAGCCACAGCGGAAATGATTGATTATAATTACGTAATTTGATTGAGATTACAAGCTTTACTCTTATTTCAGCTACCTATCTTTCCCTTCAGACTAAGGTTGAATGACAACACTGACCCAGCCCACCTTTTTACCTTCAAGTCAAATGAACAATTTAATAACATATGCAATAGTCACAAAGCATAAAATTCAGATTGTGAGTAAGGTATAATGCGTTGCATATATTCAATGTAAGCGCATATTGCAATAAGATCAATTTTATTTTCAAAGACGGATACATGAACCCACCAAGGCATAAAAAGGGAAAGTTTTTTTTTGTCAGTGTGCGCAATTAGCTGTAATTACGTTTTGACATCTTAGCCATAAAATTTTTGTCAGTCCACGAATAGATATTTTTTCTGCTACTGTTTCTTCAAGCCTTCATTTTATGCCTAATTTCGTAATATAAAAAAAATTATGTGGCAAGCAAAACAAGCAAATTCTGAATAAAGTCATTTGACAAAATAGTAGAAAGAGTGGATTTCACTCGGTCGGTACAATCGTGAACATAGTTTACATTTAATGTTATGAAACGTAATGTCATTTAATTCCTGCCTTAAGATCTTATACCACTTTGAGGATGCCGACTTAGAGAAGACGAATCATCAACGCGACGTAATCACTGTCACTGCACTGATAGTCACTGCATCCAATCCAAGCGATTATTACGTAGCTGAGCGAACTATCACCATGTGTTGTTTTCGTTTTCCGTCTGTCTGTCCCAGAAGTAACTTTCGAAGGACTTTGTTGATTGACCTCACATATGGAACATTATTCCCTGGATCATAAAGAGGAATGGCAAAGTTTCTCGTACAATCGATTAACTCCTGACGACAGGGTCAACGGTTAGCACTTTTTAATTATTAAAGTCTTTCAACGAGCTTGAGATACTACTGTAACCGACACTACTTATATTAAGTAATCTTTTACATATTCTAAATGACTTTAAAAACTTTTTTCAGTTTAGTTTATTAGAATCTTTTATCGGCTACATAACTAACTACAGTTTCAGCGTGCTTTATTAATGCTAGTCAACATGTCCGCAAAAAATGTACATGTGAAACATTTTTCATTTCGTTATTCATCGACGATAATTATCGCATTTCGAGGCCCTTCCACCAAGCGGACTTTTGAAGTTTTCAAAGCGCTTTTTCCCTTCAGATGTTCTAAATATGTATTGCGAATGCGACTAGGTATATGCAGATGACGATGACACTGAATCCTTATTGCATCCTACGACTTTAATGGATTTTGATGCAACATAAATGATAATGATCGCTCGTCGTCAAGTCGTCACATCATCATAAAAATAGGCTATTTTTAGCAAATGTGCAGAAAAAAAACATCTCGTAGATTGCATTTTGCAACAGATAAATATTTCTCGAGTTTACGCGGACCAAAAAATTTGTTCGAGTTCATTAACATTTTATGTTCTTCCTCCACGTTCCATTATACGCACGCATATCACAATTTAGTACTTCTTCTAGAATCATGTGGTTTCGTTCGATTTTTATGCGATCATTGATCATACATCAAGTCGCAAATTACTATTACCACCGCAATAAATACCATAGACCGAATAAATATCTAGACAGACAAGACTGATCACGTCAAAAAAAGACTGCTCCGCCTGAGACAAGGGAAATGACTATGGCTGGCTTCGCTTCAAACGTCATAGTCATATCGGCGTAATCAAAACTATTCTCGATTGTAAATACCTACCAGAACTGAGTGAGTTGAGATGTGAAAGACTGTCGACAATAGTACAACAGCACGAAGGACGTAATACAAGAATAGTACAATGGCAGTTGCAAATGTAATTCAACGAAGGAATACCTATCTACTCAAACTTATCTATCTTGAAACATTGTTAGGTATCAAAAACAAAGATGATAGGATGGAAAAGTGAAGCAAGCTTAAGGGGAGAGAATAATCATAATGGCCGCACTAATGACACATAATGATCATAATGGCACAAAAATGGTACGATTTCACGACCAAAAACAATTTTTCCTTTAATACACCTACTCATTCGTGTTTAAAACTCTACCGCAATGCAGCCCAAAAGAAATAAAATGAAAATAAAATTTATGTAGGTATTTTCAACAGCAAAGTCAAGTAAAACGCAATGCTTGAATTAGTCTCAAGGATTAATGCATTCTTTCTTTCATTTCGAAATTCATTTTGAGAATGATATTTTTGTGGCATAAAATGTATTGAATGTAAATGCAATAGTCTGTATACAAATTTTTAAATCAAAGAACAAGGATGAAATGAAAATGTTTCCTGCTTAAATACTTTTGAGTGACAGAAGAATGAACGGAAGAAGGATTTTTGGGGGAGGAGAGCCTTTCATTCTATACCTTCATCGTGTCAAGAAATCTGAATTGCTACCAAAGCAACTTGAATTTCATTAAAAACAACGTCCCAGTGTTATATTTACTTTTGCGAAAACGAATGAATTCCAAATATGATCATTTGTTTGTTTTTTTAGGGACAGCTTGGTATTGGTACGGCGCGACGACAGTAAACTTGATTTTTTGATCGTTTAATGGAGATTCAAGATAAGTAATATCATTCAGATTGCATGTTTTCGTGGGAAGAGAGAATGACTAATTCAACATGAATAAAGCTGCTAAAACAGCGATAGTTACGTAGCTGAGTATAGGGATGAAGACAAAAGAGTTAGGCGTAAAATAGAGTTTTATTGTCTCCTAAGTTCCATACGCTGTCAAATAAAACAGTTCTGTGCACGTAGACACGAATTCGATGGACGTCATGAAAATATGGATGCATGGAAAGATTTCGAAGAAACCTGTCGAATGAGCTATCACAAGCATGTAGCGTAAGAAAGTTTTAACCATTACCACTAAACAAATTTCTAAAAAAAATACTGCTTTTCTGGAGCTTTCAAATCAGCTATAATAAGGTATATGTTGTATGTATTGAACAAATTCCGATAACCTCCAGTAGTTTTCCGTTAAAATTTTAAATATGCAGTCATGCTTAGTTTTTTTTAAACAAGCTTTCGAATAAGCTACCACAAACCATACCTTCCATCTGAAAGAAATTTCAACCGTTGACCCTGCCGTTAATAGTTTACCGAAATTGCTGATTTGAAATGGGTGACATCCTCAGTACGCAAGGAACCTTTCTTCCAAATTTGAGATCAATTGATGACCTCTTTCGAGAGTTATCCATCGGACGGACAAACGGACGCGTCAATCTCAATACTTGCTTCGCTAATCGTAAGTGTTTTTGCAAAGGAACGAAATGAGATATCAGAAAAATAAATACAAAGTTGCAGCACAAATGCACAAAATGTTAGAAATATACTTATTACTGCATGAGTATACAACATCGACAACGATGCCATGCAAAAGACTTTCATGTTTTAAATTGTCCTTTACGATGCCAGCCTTTAGTCGTCACAGTCAAAATTACGCCGACAAATAAGACCAGTTGGATGGTCCCTCGAACTCACAATCGTTCATAGACGCTTTGATAGTACTAACGGAAAGAACAAGGTAATAGTAAACTTCGTTCGCTATTTTAGCTGCTAGAAGATGCAACTATGACTACTTGACGTACTAAACACGAGCCAAAAAAATCTGGCGTTTAAGTTGTTTCGCAAGTGCATAATAGCGCTATACTTATATCGCAAAATTTATATTCGTAAGATTACTTCATTCACGTCACGATTGCAAAAAAAATATCAACGAAAAAATTTTCAGGGTATACTAATAATACGAGCTCACACAACCATTTACTTCCTCAGTCCGAAATGTTTCATCCCTGTTAGTTAAGACGCATTTTTGTATAGTGTACACTAACATAAGTGTGGTGACAAAAATGCAGCCGATTTATAGAAAGTCAAATGTGTATTTGAAAAGCCGTGTGCTGTGCTTCAACGCATCTCATGGCATTCACAAAGTTTAAAAATAAAATATTTCGGTTTTTACCTTAAGATTAAACTGAAAGCATAAAAGTTAGCGGAGGCTGAATACTTTCGAGTGACATAATAGTGGATTGTAATGTAATAGTAATGATGATTATCATCATTACATATCAAACTGAGAGTTGTATGAATGAATTCAAAAGGTTTAACATTATATTATGCATTTTTCGAATGATGAAGGAAGTGGCAAACGTCGCCAGTCCCTAATTCACCAATAACAAATATTAGTGTGCATGGGCAAAAAATATTTCATCTCATTGCCAATTTCGAATGTGGACAAATTTCTTACTCTAATGATCTTGTGGCATTTATTTGCATCTCATCATAGAATATGAATATTGTGGAATATGAAAATTTATTTGGTAGAAATGTACTCTGATCACTACTGCAACTTTTAATATTTCTGTACGGTGTGACATAGTACTTGCCTCAATATAAATGGCCTGCACAGTACAATTCGTCCCATTTCTTCGGTTGCCTCCAAAAGGTTTTATGCATTTTAAATGAAAGATGGAATGGAATGTTGATGCAAGAAATGTGCCGAAAATCTACCAACTTACGAGTAAGTATTAAATTCCGTTTTCTGAGGTTCACTAAAACTTCAACCTCTGTTTCAGTCGATCTCATGCTTTCCGGCTTTTAAAGCATGCCAGGTCATTTGCTAAGACTTTTCATGGTTTATTTCAATCAAACACTTTCAACTTGGTTTCTTCAAGTAAAATCAAATGTTATTGCATTCAAGAATGTTTAATAAGAGCGACAAAGCTCAATGAAAGACCCTCTTACCATTTCCTTCTTTGAAAACTGCAGAGGGATGCAGCTTTTCATGAGCAATGTATTTTATTCATCCTATTTTAAAACTCATCATGTGATCTATGGCAATTCACTACTCTTAAAAAATATCCTTTGACACTAGACACTTATTAATGATGCCAATTTTTTGTAACTGATGAAAACGTCATCTTTTCTCATAAATACTCGCCAAAGTTTACAGTTTATGCTCTCTCACAGCATGAAACAAGTTGGCCTACTAATGTTTTTCATCGTTTTCCCTATCTCAGGACTTGCAAAAATTCCGATATACAAAGTCCTTCAGTAAAAAAGACTCTTCAATTGTAGAAATATCACGGTTGTGATTATTAGCGGCCGTATTTACTATAGATTCTGATTGAATCCAAAGCCAAGTACATGTCAATCTTCGCCATTTTTTAAAATTTTCATATTGCGCAAATCTCATTTTTCAACGCGAAAAGAACAGCTGCAAAATACGAAATCGTAAATTAATCCGTTGCTGAACTTCAGCCGTTCTAATTACATGACTAGATATGAAGCAAGACCAAGACCAGCTTTTCAGAGTGACTCTCCGATTGCATTTCGAGTTCATTTGTGGCAAGTACTACAAGTACCATCAAAGTATTGACACCATGACCATGCCGCACCTAATTACACAAATCCTTTCACGCTCTTTTCACAGATTTGTTTCATTTGCTTTTTATGCTGGTTTTTAATGGAGAGGTGATTTTAGTTAAAGGAAAAAATATCCCCTTCATTTAGTGGAGTTTGTAAGGCTAACGCTGCTGATGAATTACTCTATTATTTGCTTTTTAATGTTCCCAATTTCCTGTTTTTTATGGCAGAACGTCACGAGTTTGAAATGACAATTAGGAAAAACAAGATGAAAAAATATTTTAATGTTGTCTACTTCTCTGTCTCATTTCGACCGCTTTAATGCTTCCTCTCATAAAATAGATTTATTGCTAAGGCATTCGTTGAAAAATAGCCATTATTCTGTTTTAAAATAGGGATTGATAAACATATGAGATGGGGTATACATTTTGATTTGCTAAAAAAATAGGTAGGCAAAAAAAGATCTAATTTTCTCACTATCAACATACTTATTGCATTGCACTATCAACATTGCTAACGATCAGAGAAATGACATAATACGGACATAACACGACAGACTTAAAATATTTAATATTCTTCTTAATGCTACTTACCGAACAAACTTGTGAATAATAATTAAATGCAAAATTCGAAATAAATGTACAATGCATTCCTCCTGATTTATCATCATTTGAACAATTCTAATGAGTGAGGACGAAAAAAAATTCCATGGTAATGATAAAAATATAATGATTTTCATGACTTTTAAATTGATCTTTTAATGTAAGTAGTACCTAAGTGGAGTCTCGTAAAAATGTACCTATCATCGTTATTGTTTGATTTCTCTCGATTAACAAATACACTGGCCTTTATCACTATAAATAAGCATTAATACTAATAAGCATTAATACTAATAAGCATTAAGCATAAAAAAGAAGTTTGAAATGAGAAGCTGAACATATATCTTCTTCTCCACGGAAAAAAGAAACTTTGTGTATGAATGTTTTACTTCCTGAAAGAGACACAACCACCATTATCAGTTGATAAGAGAAGTTTTTTTTTTGCTGTCCTAACATTCTCACATCGATTTTTAGTGTTACTCTCAGAACCTCCTCGGCGTCGTCATCTAATTCTTATCGACTAACGCTCAAATGGTAAAAACAACGTACATGAATGACCGACTTCAAGCATTTTTCACTTTCCAAGAATAACGGAAAGCCTTAAATAGGCTAAGCACAAGAGATAGAGCCCAAGAGTCCAGCATCGGCCTTCACTAAATTTAACTTAAAGCTGTTTTGTGTGATAGTGATGATGAGTTGTCCATATATTGTCAATGAGATTGAAAATGGAACGTAGAATGGCATGTGACGATAGTATTTCTTTGGAATCACTTGGTTAAATTATTAATGGTCACGAAACTGCTGTTGTCATTTTGTACACCTATTGAATATGTCTCCAGCGGGAAGAGTAGCATTGACCCCATTCCATTTCGTAATACGAATGACAGGAAAATACAAAAAAGTTATGCATGGGTATGCCAAAGAAAACTATTTTCGTTATGTTGTAGAGTTCGTTTCGTAGATATGTCCTTCGCTACTCAAGTCCAAATAAAAAGTATTGAACTTACCTTATCTGAAGGAATGTTCCTGTTGGATCCCATTTTTCCCTGGAGAGAGCGTTTCCCACGTAAAGAATGTAGTTCACAATAAACAAAACAGTTTCTGGTATTTCTTTTTGTGCTAACGTAGATTTTGTGTGTGTCGCGTTACTGACTTATTGATACTGATATAATTGTAATAAAAGTGGAAGATCGACTGAAAGCCAATGGTGTAAGTAGGATGTTTTTGCAGTGTAGTTTGACTAGAGACGCCGAATCAGTATTTTATTGCGAATTGAGTTCCTTCACAAAAATTAATGACCAAGCGACATTGAAAATAGAAACGAGCACAATCACAATTACAATTAATATTGCTCAGTTAATTACTGCCTTGTAATTTAATTACTTTCGAAGAAGGAAATTCGGAAACGATGCTGAAATCACAATATTTTAAAACGTGTTCAATGAATGCAAAGAATGATGATTCTCGTTGTCGAAATATAAAACGGTAGTTGGCACACAGAAAAATATTCTTAGTTCTTAGTCAAAAGTCCAAAAAATAATTTCTGCAGGGATTATGTCGATGTTGACGCTGACGATTCTCCTGAAACGAACAAATTAACTTAAACTCAATACCGGGAAATACGTTTATGAACCTTTTTAAAACATTTAAAAATAAATAGAGTTATTACGAAAGCAAATTTAATTTTTTATGCTTTCCATTTCGTTAAATTTACTATGCAAAATTCTGATAATTTCTCTGCTTTAAAACATAGACTAGACATAAAGCGACAACAATAAGCTAAACAATAATAACAAATAGCATGAAAAATCAATTGATATATTCATTCAGTATAAAATTAAGCACATTATCACATCAAGTCAGCATTAACATGAAGCATGACTCTGACTTTGTGAAGGATAAGTAACATGCATATAACTCTTTCAAGCGTACTTGTCTTAAATTTGCTGAAAAATATTGGCCACTAAATATGCATCAGTTTACATTAAAATGCAGAAAAATGCAGTTCTATCTAGATTAAATGCGCCCCATAAAATGAACTAACCCTAAAGCTCAATTACATTTACAACTTTGTTCTGCTCCCAAGCCTTCTTGAAGAGCAGAAGCTAATCACGATAAATCTGGCAAAATAACTCAAATGAAATTAGGTGTGTGTGAAGTAAACAAACATAAAATAAATTCCCTACTTAAAGTCGGTTTAAACTAATAAGCATAATAAATGCTCACTCAGCTCAACTTCAAATCAAATTCATGAATGAATGAACTATGATGATGACGGAGATGAAATGGAGTGAATGACTGATTAAGGTAATGAAGAGTGAATAGGTACATGCGAACTCCAAACCCATCATGATGATGATGATGCTAATATCATAAAAATGTATGCATTATCCTTTAAAATTCAGTCGCAGTAGTCAAAACAAGAACAAAAAATGTTACATCCAACTTATTTAATTTATGCAAATAATCATTAACTATGAACCAGGGATCTCATAAAAAATTGTGCATTAAGAATCAATGAATGATCAATCAAAATGGAGTACAACGTACAACAAAACTGAGTACGTGTACGTGCAAGCGCTCATGTAGGAATGCCAAAAATGAATGCGCTATGCGGATGGGTATTTTACTGAAATAATATTTGCTATTTGAAGATTCAGAAATCGCATTTAGAAAAGAAATTCTTTGACTGACACAAAAGAAACTTCATTCACCGCGACACAACACAACCAAGACAAAAATAAAACAAACGATCCACCGACCAACCTGCTAACCACTTTTGCACTTGTTTTTCTATTGTGGATTCACCGTAATTCTATGAGTCACTAACAATGAGAGCGCATGCTGCGACTAACTGACTGACTACGACTACGGCGTGCACATTTCCCCTTTGGGTTCGCTCTTCATTAACAATCATTCAAAGTTTTACGCAGTGCAGTAAGTAAATTTTAGTGCTCTTTTGCTTGCTTGTGGGTTATCATCATCACTCACGTTAGATTAGGTGTGCAAATGCCCATGCTAATCTGATATGCCCATGACAAGAGATTTTTTTCTCCTAATGACACAATCCCAAAAATAACAGTCGCAATCATAATGTTCACTATCTATCATGAATCATGAGTCAATCTAAAAGTGAGAAAGAATCGTTGTCGTCGTTATGAGTACGAGCTGCTATAATGTAATTAAGATAATTTAGATATTCATGAACCTAGACTACTACTAGACTCGATGCTGATAGTGGTAGTGTAGTAGCAGAAGTATATGCGTTATGGTATGATTCAACTATAAACTTGCTTACTTGTTTTTGAGTTAAAATATAATATGCATGTCATGTCACCAGTTTTAATAGGGGCCGTTATATGTGGACCGCATTTTTTAGTTAGTAAGAAGCTGCAACGTTTTGTTTTGAATGTGCCAAAATGAAATGATAAAGTGTTTTCATTACGACAGCGGCAAGCAGGTGCTCTTTCTTGATTCTCATTGGCAAGTGTGCATCTAATGCTGATTTGATGACATTGCAAATACAGTATATACTTAATACGATCCTAACATAACCAGCGAAAACAAATAAATACACTTTTTCTTACGGAAATATTAGACCAAAGAATGTAGCAGACAAATGTATAAAAAACTCTAACCGGACATGGCAACATAGATGATCAATGATGTATCCCGATCATTTTTTTCGTATTACTCGATTTTATTTGCAGCAAATCACTTATAATCTATACTACCAACCGCACGCGCACACTTAAATAAAAGTGTATTCCAACTGGTTTGTTTTTATATTTATCCCAGATTTTGAGCTATATATTCTAGAAGGTACAATGGCTTTTTAGATACAGAATAATTATCATAAATACGTATAAGTATAACCCATTAGGATCATATTGCATATTATCAATTCTCATGATTTTAATAATGATTGTAATAACCAAAAACAAAATAAGAGCAAAACAAAACCGAAATTGTTACAGTACAAACCTTAGTTAAAAAGCCATTCACCAATCATACAACAAATAGAATTACAGAAAGCCGCCTGAAATATGAAGACGAAAAGATGAAGGGAAAATAGACTTACTTTACTTTAAGCTTAAAATATCAAACATGATTCATGATAGCCATTGCAAGTGTATGTAAGCAATGCATTTCTATCTACTTATTTAAGGGGCATATCATTAAATGAGCAGATTTTTTCAGGTGCTGTGCAAATTTTAAATAATTGGATTAAGAAGTCTTTCTTTTTCTTTCCCGTGAAGTCTTTAATATTGACTTGGATTTTTTTCAAATGATGTTAGATTTTTTCTGCGTGTTACACGCGTTTATTCACCTACTTCCTTTTTGAAGCGAGAATTTTAGAAAAAAGAGTCGCTGTGACGTAGGTAACTTGGTGGTCGTAGGTGTGTATTAACAACAACGCTTTTATGAATAAATCTTACAACAACCTGTACCACTATGGCTGCTTGCCTTACACAGTAATACAAAATTTTCTTTCAAGTGATCAACAAAAAAAGGTTTTGAAACCTGAGTTGAAACACTTGCAAAAACGGAATTGTTCAGTTTTAGGGAGAATACATATGCTTGCTGCCATTGTGTACTCTCCTATATAATAAAAGGTAGAATATTCAGTGCAGTCATATTGATGCAGTTTAACTTGACCTCATATAACAATGCACTATCAAACGAATATGTACACCTGTTTGCTATTTCGTGTGCCGATGGCTAGTGTGTATCGTCTCTATATCAATAACGTACATAGCATTAGTGAATGAAGTAGTCCGCCAAGTCCATTCTTTTACTTTCATAATAAAAACGTGTTGTAAGTCAATATGCATGCTATGATAATCATTAAAATTATTTTACAGATTGAATTTGCATCCAGGTCACAGAGAATCCATGAAAATGAGAAATAACGCAAGTATTTGTATTTTGAGGCATTGTGCATTATTGTAGACCCTCAAAGCGTCCATAAATTGGAAACTTCACACAGCTTTGCTCCCATCTTCACTGGACCGTGATGGATGGAATGACGAAACTTTCATTTTTATAATCTTAAGCTTCTTCGCTCACGGAACTGCGTGCATCCGGAAAGTAGAATGTCGTCAGAGTTAAAGCGAAAGCCATACTAATTTAATTACATCTAGAGGTATAATTTTGTCTACTGTGTAAGAAATGGAAACACCGGGTACAGATTGTTCTTGGAGCGGAACGCTTGGACTGGAAAACGAAATTGAAAATTCTAGTGAGAAACATTAGTATTCCATTCTCATGCATTTGGAAAGTGTGCCCAGCAAATTCTGCAATTCGAATGAACAACAAAACATAAAACGCAATGTCACGTTTCATGTCTGTTATGCTATGGCCAAACCCGACTTGAGCGAGGTGTCAAGTGCAAATCTTCTGAATCTATTTTATCTATCTCTCCCTCTCTACGCTTCTTCTCTTTGCGTCTCTACATTCTAGAATAAAACATAATGCAATTTGATGATACTGCGTTTTATTCACATTCACATTCATTCACGCATTTCCATATCTCCCCTTTCACGAAACCTATAATGTAGCTGGCTGGGAACATTGCATTGCATTGTGCGTGTGATACTTTCTACGATGCGTAGAGAATTTCGATTTGTATGGACGATACAGTTGCCTTGTATTACGAGATAATTTTTTGTTGTGTATTCAGTATTAATGCTAGTCCTACAAAAAGCAAAGTGAGGGACAATAATGTATGTCTTCTAATTTTATTGAGTACCCATCGGATCAAAATCCAAAGAAAAGATTCTTTTTTGGAAAGAAAAAATCAAATTTGGTTTTAATATAAAGGTATTAACGAAAAAACCACACATACCTACTACAGATTCTAAAGCACATGGATAATGATAATGACACGCTCACAGCGGCTCACATAGTAAAAAAACACAAATTTTAAAAGGGCAAAGCACACAGGAACATTAGAGAGCGACACACACACACACACATAAGTACACAGCAAGGCAAACAAAAAAGTAGTTTTTAATAACTATTTGGGAAAAAAGCAAACATTTAAACAAAGATTTTTCAACAGCAGAACATCATCACGAGCACATTATACGATTACGATACATAGACATACATGGAAATGCATGGATACTAGTTACGCGTTTACGTACATGGATTGACGCCAAAATGTGGGGAGAGACGACAGCCTTTGTTATGTTCCTTGACTGAGATGATAAGAAGAAGAGGACGTGAAAGAGATCTGCGAAGATGTGATGTGATATGAAATGATCAGATGATGGATGATCTATCGGAATTCTGGTCTCGTGAAACGTTCACTTTGTTCATTGAATGTAATTCGTTGGGAAAATAGAAATTGAATTTCAATTTCTGAAAAATCACCGAACCAACATGTAGGCGCACAAATGCTCTTTGGATAGAAAAGACAAAGTTTTATTACTTGACTGGTGCTGGAACACGGGCACTCGGCTGTCGCCTTGCATACGTTTAGTTAGGTACCAAGCTGGATGATTTTGAACTTGAAAAAAAAAACTGGAGTGTTCAAGATCAGGAAGTCAAGTGTAGTGGAGCTTACTTTGCTCCCTCGTTTGCTGCTTTGGAAAAGTTTTTTTTTTTCTTGAGGGAGACGTAAGTAAGCGAGGAACGAAAGAACGAAACGGTTTTTCTAATAAAATGAAACTTGCAAATTCTTTTCCAAGTTGAATAATTTATTTGCTTATTTACTTCTGGCTCCTGGCATTCAAAGAAAGACAAAAAACTGATAGTGCACTTGTCTGGTATAATATGATTTTGCTTTTTGTGAGGTTGATGGAAATAGTATTGAATGCAATGCTAGTATATCGCATTGGAGTTGTGAAGAAAAAGAGCAGAGCTGATGATCGACCGACGACCGATCACGACAATCGAGAAATCCCAACTGAGTCACTCGACTTGCACAGCCTTTCCTTCACTTCTTGTCTGGTGTTAGGGATATTAGTTAGTTAGACTTGCGACTTGTATCTGGCCTCTGTGTGTGTTTTTGCACTGAACAAAGCAAGTTGGATTGGAGTTGGATGGAGGTGAGCATGCATGCATGCATGCATGTTGAGAAGCAGAGGAAACCTACCAAAAAGCTCCATTCGTGGTTAGTTTACTATTGTAGGGTAGGAGCAACTTCTACCTATTTAACGTTGAACGATATCTTCTCTTCTCGCTCTCGCAACAGCTCTTGCTTCAAAATCCTCCTCCTCCGTCTAGTCAGTCTTTCTCCATATCCTCCAAAGAGCAAAAGAGCTTTACAGTTGGGAGAAGAGAAAGAGGAGAAGTCGAAATCTGTCTTCCTATTTTTTTTAAAATCGCATTGTATGATCAAGAATCACGAGTCTTGATCATTCATGAAATTGAAATGATTCATGATTACTTATTGTATGCATAATGATTTTAAAATACATACATTTTTTCTGGTAGGAATTGACGAATTTGAGTAAGATCAAATAAAACTTTTATTGCGGATTTGCGAAACTTAAAACTACTAACAAATTGGGAAAATATTGTGGTTGAAGTATTATTTAAATGTCTTTGACTAAAAATTATATATCACATAATGCTGCACACTTTTGTTTGCATCATTATTAGTTTACAGTTTTCTCTTGTAATTTTTTCGTTTTGCTTCTAAATTTCGATGAAATTTTGATTTTCGTTTGAGCTTCCCTAAATATAACGTTTAGTATGATTCAAAAAGTAGGCACTGCGAAGTATTTTATGATGAACGTAATAATAATACCCAATGTCTGTTACTCATACTTTTTAAAACATCTTTTATTTACTTCTTTTCAATTGGAGCACAAGAAAATACAAGAAAGAAAGGAGTAAGACGTTGTAGTTAAATACGAGGTCGGAATATGTCTTGAAACTGAAAATACACTTTCCGCTTATTCTCAAAAAATTGAATTCCTCTGATTCTGAGAAAACTGCATTGCCCTTGAGAAGTTTCGTACGTAAGTACTTACTACTTTGTGCGGTTATATGCAGAAAATTGTACAACTCGTTGAACATTTGCATATGTTTACCATTCGTTTATCAAAGTATTGGCCAGGGTGACGATATAAACCACTACTCCGGGAAGTAAGAGTAAGAAGGAAGACATATTGGTGTGGGAGCGTCAGGTTGGCCAAAATCTATCTTTCCATTAAGCCGAACAAGCGCAAAATCAAAATCGTTTGTTATTGCGTCGTACTTTGGATGCTTTATGACTTCAACGATATTGTAGCGCAGAGTTCTTTCTGCTTCGTCGGCAGTCACAATTTCTGGACTCATAGTGGAAGCAGATTCCGACCTGGGCGCAGAACCAAGCAAATTGTAAAACTCTGGTCTTATAATTTTCTTTAAAATTGTAAGGAGCAAAGTCTAAACCTGCAAATAAAGAATAGCTTCAAATCGTACGATTATTCAAATGTTGTAGAGAAAAATACTTACTTAGTTTTTTCTGGTTTACGATCCTTCCTGTTAATATCAAGGTTGTGAGCACGTATTAGAACTTGGGCTTCGTAAGATTTGTACAGAACGTCCCATATGCAATGTGCTGCAGTTAATAAGGTGCTTGACAGGATTAAACGGACGAGCAAGTATTCTTAAATATGGCCAATACATAGTTGTTACACAGCTTTTGTTCATCAAATTCTGTTTCTTTGTTCATTTTGCTTTATTTTGATGTATACACTTGTTAAAAAAATCAATCATTACCCACAATCAGCAGAAATAATAATTCTTAGGTGTGACATGATTAAACGGACACAAAGAAATTGATCATGATCTTATGACTTCGTAGTCGAACTATTTTGAGACAGCAACGGTACGAAAGCCCATACATTTCGCTACAAACCAAGATATTGGGAGCAAAAGTCTGACTCGGAATGAGTTACCTATGTCAATTTTTCCAAAAGGCGATTTTAACATGTATTCTTATGGAAAAAGTCGGATTAACGAGAATGAATGCGCCATTGTTTCAACTTACCTGGTGCTTGAATCATGAAAATTGGAGAATAATTTACCCACTTTATGGCCTATTCAATGGTGGGTTAAATAAATTTGGAACTTCATTTTAAATTCAGTATCGTCCTGTGCAATTTTTTTACTTTTCTCTCCCATATAATGCAATGCAGAAAAATTGCAGATCTCTTTTGCAGTGTTGGTTTTCACTGTACCAATTTTTGTGGGGCGCATTCAATACATCATTATTAGCGCCATAAAAAAAGTTAATTAACCTCCAAATTTCATGATACAAACTCAAATTATGTAGAAACTATGGCACATTCATCCTCGGTAATCCGACTTTTCCCATAAGAATACATGTTAAAATCGCCTTTTGGAAAAATTGACATAGCTAACTCATTCCGAGTCAGAATTTTGCTCCCAATATCTTGT
>JAHZMX010004974.1:0-15439 GCA_027743895.1 Seira musarum
GCGGCTTAACAGCATTGAAGCATTCAGTACAAGCTATAAATATTTACTAATGAAGTTTTTACAGTAATAAAGTGACTGGCTCAGCATTCCGCCTCCATGACCATTTTTACGCAAATGCTACTAGGGAAGTGATAAAATACACTTGTTTCCTCCCGAAAATGTACTGACTTTATCCCTACTTCTATTACTTTTGACTCCAGTGTCACAACTTGGAGAATCTTTTATGCTTGAATTGAAGAGCAAATTCTCTAGTAAACTCAGCAACTTATACGACGCAAACGTCACCAGCCAAAAGAATTGTTATCGAAAAGTTCCTCTGGCTCTAGAGTTTAGCTAGATGAATAAGCAAATACTAAAAACGAAACTCAATTCTTATTATTAGGAAATAAATGAACCACAGACGGATGTATGTAATATACATACTTAGGTTAGCATGCCCATCTCATTACATTTAGGAATCGGAATACAAAGTAGAATAATTTATTTTGCTGTTCTCGAGATGCAGATATAATTAAAGCGGGCACCAGCGCAGGAAGTGACATGATGTCATTGTCTGGGAAGCACATCAGATCAAACCAACAACGGCATAATCATAATCTCATCTCATGTATGTACAGCAATTATTTCACTAAAACTTTTTGATGTCTACAATCCTTGCGTCAAATGCAAAAAACAAATACTAAAAGCTGCTTGTGACGAAGCTTTCTGGCTCTTGGTGAAATTGCTGAATATGACAAACTTCACTTTTAAGTTTGCTTTGAGCTAGAGTGTAGTCCGCAGGGTGTTTCCTTTTTTTGCGAGTTAGTCCGGTTTATTAAATGATTTTCCTTGCTTCCTCTCTAGATTTTCTATTGTTTCATGAGTAGCTCAATATTAGCATGCCATGATCTCATGTTCAACCTACTAAAAAAAGTACCTCAGTCAGTCGAATCAACATCAACAAAAGCTTACATGACAGTGTCGATTTTTTCCCTCCTCTGCAAAATAATAATGACGTGAATGAAAACCCTGTANTGAGCTAGAGTGTAGTCCGCAGGGTGTTTCCTTTTTTTGCGAGTTAGTCCGGTTTATTAAATGATTTTCCTTGCTTCCTCTCTAGATTTTCTATTGTTTCATGAGTAGCTCAATATTAGCATGCCATGATCTCATGTTCAACCTACTAAAAAAAGTACCTCAGTCAGTCGAATCAACATCAACAAAAGCTTACATGACAGTGTCGATTTTTTCCCTCCTCTGCAAAATAATAATGACGTGAATGAAAACCCTGTAATACAAGATCATTTCACTGTTCCATTTCTGTATGTAAATCACTCCAAAAATATTTTGTTTCCAGACTAAACAAAGAGCGTTTTTTATCTAAAGAATTAGCTTTTTTATGAGGCTCATGTTACAGCTACTTACTCTCTTTCAAAATAAAAAAAACTTTTGCGCGTTTCATTGATGATGACAGGAGCTCGGGTGTCTGGTGTTGATGTTGAAAAATAAGCATCATATTTATCCATCCATTTGCCTTACATACTCTGTACGCGTTCACGTACCTACACCATTTTTAAAGCTGAGAAGCCACTGCTCTTGTTTCTTTTTAACTCTGAGCTTTTCCATTTCTTTCACTTGGATAGTGGAAAAGTGAACAGATGGGACAGAAAAAAGTGAAAGTACTACTTTTTGACTTGTATTACTCGGTGATGACTACGAAGAGGTTTTTGATGGCAGGCCACATGTAGTATTTGTATGTTTTCCCAAGAAGATTTTTTGTTGAGATAAAAGAAGAAGAAGTAAACTGCATGATTTTCAGAATAAATGTGTCACTGACTGAACCTTTGTCTTTCCGCTTACTTGCATTCCTCTCGAAGGAATACATAATGCATGGGGAACTCTCCTACTTCTTTGTCTTTTTTCCCTCTTATTACGTCTTCACTTTTCCTTGACATTCTTTTTTTTAAACACATTCACACAAGGAGAGTTGTTTTGACTTTCATGCTTCCGTTTCCCATGTACCACTCCAGCTGTCCGCATCTTGTCCTCTTATATAAAAAATACCATGAACATAGAACATTCTTATAGATTTTCACTGATGGAGAAATACTATTTTTGTGTGCATTTTTATAGTTCCTTGAAAGCTCAAAAGTTAGTCTTATTGAGAAATTTCGTGCTGCTGTCTCTTATCCACACTTTCACCGCATTGTCATCACAGTACATGTTTTGAACGCATGGGTACGGGTATTATGTAGATTTTCTTTTGAAGTGTATCACTAAAACATGTGAAAATAGAAAAGATATGAAGACGAAAAAAAGCTTAAGAACAGATGTTGTTGTTCTTAGAGGATTCACATTTTTCTTCCTTTATTTTCATTCTCGGTTGGACGTTTTTGTTTTCAATGTGATGTGAGGAATAACATTTGCTAAATGTTTTTCTGTGCTAAACTAGAGTTCCTTCTTTCTTCAAGATTTTTTTCCTCATAAGGCTTTACAATACCAAGAAAGTGTGCTTAATACGGAGAAAACGGCGAAGCGAATAAATTATGAGTTGTAGAAGAGGAGAATATAACGTTTTTGGCTCATGTCGAGAGAAAATTGTGCTCTGAAGCAAAAGATGATTCAGGGAATCAGGAAGAATGTTCATCTTTTGGGGAAATTTTGAGCTAAGTAATTTCATGCCAGTGATGTAGTAGTGTGTTCTTTTGCATATCATCGCTTTTTTATTTACGAAAAAAAAAAGATTCGTCGGAATGTTACCACTATTTCTTCCACTTTCTTGCCCAATGATCAGGTGCCTAATTTAAGCATGTAACGGGTTAAAAATGAATCGTTCTTTTCAAATCTTGAATTCCATTAGATGGAACAGCCCTAAAAATGCATGTAATGCGTATTACAAGGAAATTTAAAAGCACAATGGAATATATTCAAATGCAAATATATTAGATCCAGCAGCCTTGAAAGGCCCAATTCAGAGAAAACAGATTGGGAACGGGAGCAGGAACACTGGAAAGTCATGGTGAGAATGATGCAAGGAGAAGAGGTCCCTTTGCATTATTACTTGCATTCACATTCCAGAGAAACAAGCTCTATTGCTTGCTCGAGCTCTGCTTGTTCTCAATTCAACCTTGGGAGAGCTTTTTGCATGAAAGCGTCTGAAGTCAAATTAATTAAAATGAAACTGTGATTAATCACACAACACACCACCATGGTGACGAGGCAATAAGCATGTTGCCCTGAGCTACTGCAAACACTGCTCGCACTACTACTGCAGCTCCAGCTCCGCTCATTTCTTTTCCCTTTTTGCTAGTTCTCTTTTGTTTGACGTCTATTCTTACAAGCTAAAGCCCACGTTTCTCGTTTAGTAATCCTGTTTTCACCCCACCAAAATACATCTCAGAGGTATTAAAATGCATAATGGGAGAGGAAAGCGGGAAGAAAACGGTCTTTAAGTACATTACAAAAAATACATAATAGCAAAAAATTGTACTCCACCTCTCCTCCTGGCCTATTTTATATGTTTTTATTTTTATATGCGAGTGAAATAAAGTGAAAGCCGGGCTTTGGTTCTCTGGTTCATAGTGGGTGTTAGTTTTTTCGTTTGGACCGACAGCGAGACAGCAGCGGCTTTATCCTGCCTGTCGACGTGAACTAATGGAATACGATGACAAGAAGTGAGCCAACCTGAGTAATATTTTGAAAGCTGTAATAAAATGCATAGAAATGGAGCCCTACTTTCCCAAGCGTGGAGAAAAGTCAGCTTTTTATATGCTCCCGCATTTAATGTACATATAACCTAGTATAATTTGCCAATAAAAAAGTGAAACTATTACTTTCACCTCCGCTAACTAAGAAAAAATAACCTCTAATAAAAAATATGGAACAAAAACATTTCTATAAGGGTGTACCTAGTGCAATATAAAATGACTACGTATTCCAAAAATGTGTTCGTTCCAATGGTGGGACTACGTAAATAAAGCACTATATTTTGTTGATGTAGACAAGCCATAAAACTTGCCCTCTATGCCCGAACCAGTTTTATAAATGGGATAAGGTGTGACGTAAAAAATGTTTGGGCCTGAAACGGGCGTTTTCTCATGTAAAAACCGCAGGAAAGTATGTCGTCGTAACGGTAGTGCAGGTAGAACCTAGTTTCTGAAATATAAAATTATGATTATGATTATGCTTATGATACTCTCTGCAAATTGAAGTCCTTAAAACTCAAATTGGGATTGCATTTGTTTTCAACGACGTAGTGGTTACGTTAAAGTAAATATTACTGCTTAAAATCCGCTTTTAAAATCATAATCCTTGAACTGACCAGTGCCCACATGACAGAGAAATGCAAACGCTGGATTTTTTATTCGAATTCTTAAAGTTTTCTTTCTCTCCATGAATAAGGCTGGATTATTCTTTAATCCCTGCCATACAAACCATATGATTCAGAAAATCCCATTTTAGAAAACCATTTAATTCAGGAAGTTTGAGTAATTTACAGCTAGCATTTGGAGAGAGGCCGTCTAAGCCATTACACTTTAATATGTGAAAGCTCTACTTTGCTCATGTGTGTCTCGAGGCCCTTAGAAAACTGCTGGTTTTAATGTTACCGTCCAGTAGACAAAATGTCAGATTTTTTGCTGAACCATATAAAGCAAAAATCTGTTTTCCCCAGAGAAAAAAACGCAGACGGATACATTTTTTGTCCACCCACAATCATCGTCCTTATTCAATCTTTTTTGTTTAAGTAATCCACATTTCTCATTCATTTGAGTTTTTTGTTGAGAGCTTTTTGGTTTGTATTTTCTAAGAACACACTTTTCTCGTGAGATATCATGAACATAATGGGTCGTCCACGCTTGTCTCGGCCAGTGTAAAATAATGTACTAGCTCTTCAAGAATTTTCTCCATAACACGTTCAAATGACTTTTAGGAGAAAAAAAAATGCTGAGAACACATATATAAAAGTAGTCTAATAATATTGTGACATGGCATGTGGCTGAAACTGGAGCTTTTTTCAAACTGAACATACCACGGCTAGACTGGACTGGGCTGAAGTGGAGTGGACGAATGAACGCACAATACACGGAAAATTACTTGGAATATAAGGCATTGTTCATGTACCCCAAAAATAGTCTATCTCAATTCCATTCCATTGGGTTCGCTTTTGTGTTTATTTAGTTTCATTCATTCACTCTTTTCTCCCTCAGTCAACACGGAATTCCATCTCTCCGGATTTTTAATCTAGAGAGTACCTATTTTTTATGGAGGCAATGTGCACACTCCAATCCACAAAATGAAATGGAAGAAAACGGCAATGCGGCATGTAGCAGGGTGGCTTTAATTGATGGCTGATGGCAAATAGATTTTCAACGGCTGGCTAGTCATTTACTCCACTTTATACACATACATTACATGGACCTGGCATGGCCTGAGAGAAAGATTGAAAATTATTGCCGGGGTGTGGTAGTATGTGTGTTGGTGATGATGTAGTGGTAAAAGTGGAATTGGTATCTGAGGTTTGTTCTAAATGCAGTTCTACAAAAAAGCCTTTAGGATTTTTTTAACTGTCACTCGTAACAAATATACTTAGTACTATACAGTAGGAATATTATTAATGCTTGCGTTGCCAAAAATTGCAATAAATCCTAAATGAAAAACTAGATTTTTTATACTGCTCAACGAGGTCTACTTTGATTGTATCATCATTTTGCAATAATATTATGTTCACGCCTAATCTTGTTTTTTTATATTATTAATTTCCCAACATAAATATTCCAAGAAGATTTAAATGAATTCAAGAGAGAGCAATGTACCAAACATGTGTCAGTGACGCAGAGTTTAACTACATTTATCCATGTAAGTAAGGAAACCATTATTCAAAACGAGCAATTGGTAAGCCCGACTGGGAATATGGAAATTTGCATAAATGACTTCATCTTTCAATTTTGTGGCCCTGCCCTTACAACTCCCAAAGAAAATCTCCAGACAGCAATAAGCTCACAGATTTGTGTGGACGATCATGGGATGAAGTTGGTTTTAGCTTCGCTTTGAATCAGTGTTATGTTTTCCTCGTGCTCAACACACTGCATTTCCTTTTTTACGGATAAAATAAAATTCTTTTGTTTTTTTTTGTGCAAGTCACTTCTAATCAGTATTTGTTCGGATATCTGCTTTCATATTTGGACAATGGGCGAGGTTTGCATCGTATATTTTGTTTGTGTTGCTGCTGATATATGGCCGGTGGTGATGATTAGGCTTGGTTTGATGATGATGTTCATATCAAAAATCAGGGAGAAGAGAACACAAAAGAGGAAGACAGGCTCTCTCGCGTAAAAATGATCTCGGCGTTTGCTTTTCGGTACATTAATTCGTGCCTATGGCTCTAGAGAGGAAGCACATGTCGAAAAATGATAGGATTGGATTGAAGCGAGCAAGACTTGACGAAAAAATATCATATTTTGTATAAGAGGAAAATGGCCCTTTTCATTTTTTTCGGGGGTGTATCAAGAACTTCAACCTAAAAAACGAGTAAATCAGGAGTGCTGTGATACATATTGTATCCCATGAATGAGTGATTTATTGACTAAAATTTACATTTTGCTTCGCTTGCTTGATGAGTTGAGCACATAAAAGCAAGTCAGCCTTAAGCTATTATGAAAGACAATGGGTACATGAAAAGTGCATTGTGCTAATTAGCATGGGAGAACTAATGAAAAGAATCAAGTGATGGACATTGACATTACAATAAGCCATGAAAACCTATCTAAATGAATATCGAAAATGCTTTTCTATGATTTTTTTATGGTTGAAATCGTGTTCACGAACAACCTAATTTGCACATTGAGCAAAAAACTTTACCTTTCGTAGATTGGGTGGAAGTCATGATCATCATGACTATAAAAATGCGTGGCAGGCTAGAAAGGGGTGCGTAGGTAAATAGCCAAAAGGGGGAAATGAGAATCCTTTCAAATACTTCAATAATGTGACCCTTTCGTTTGCCATAAACTATTAATTTCATTTAGCGGATGAGCGTGTAACGAGATTAATAAAAAAAATCCTGACTTTGATTATTTGCACTGGGCTATCAGCCACCAACTGGTGTAAAGAGGTGAGTGACAATAACGACATTCCATGGCAGTTTTAAGTCAAGTTCAGTAGGTATCATGTTAAGTTTATATTTGTCAAGGGTTTATAATTTGAGTGACAATTGACAAAGACAATGACTATGGGTTCATTCGGACAGACCTTACGTAAGAATTAACAAAAATTACATCATTCTTAGGCAGAGTCCTGATATTACAGAAAAGAAAAAGAAATTGGTTAAAAAAGATGACTATTTCCGACCGCTGCAATCCATCCTATAACTGACCGGTGAGAGCTGACCGATTTTTGAGGTCTGGAAACATTCTTCGTGGAGGTGGAAAGTAGACTGGCCTTAATCCACTCCACGGTTTATACGGACCTCGGCACAGGGAATCGTAGAGTTGAACCTGATGCCACCATTTGTCTCTAAAAAGGAGAAGACAATAAACTGCATATTTTTTTGGCCACTCACTCAGTCATCCATATCAAATGAAAAATTGGAAAGGACAGAGAGCAATTCTAGGCAATAAAAATGGATTTTTTATTGGATTGGAAAGTTTAGTGGTATGTACGAACGGGAAGTGACGTCTTTGCATTTCAGGCACCAAGCCGGACTGAGCACACCATGTCTCCCTTCTCAACCACTGGGCATATAGCTGACCGAGATATTCCTGATATTCTGCACAGCAATGCGGATTGAAACAGGACTCCATATTTGCAGACAATAAAAACCAACCAAAAGTAGTACTTGAAGGAGAGAGTATTGGAAAAATTAGAAAGTGCTCGAACAGACTCGAGATGGAATGAAACGGTCGTAAAAGATTCTTTTATTTTTGTTGGAATTCCAATGACACACAAAAATGGGCTATTGATTTGACAAAAAATATGGAGTTTTTACCGTTTTCACAAGAGGACTGACTTAGGAAATGAAATGAAGCCAAAGTTCTTCATTTCCTCAACTCAATGCCATGTCCATGACAGCAATATTATTACGAGATTCTGTCTATCGGAAGTTGTCACTAGTATGCCATGTCGTGAGTCGTGACTCGTGACATGTCGGTACGTGTATTGGGAATTGGGATCAATGAAGTGCAAAAGAAGAAAGTCAAAAAATAGTAATGTTTAATAATATGAAAAAAATCGTTCAATAAATGACTGGAAAATTAATTTTTAAGGCTTTTACTGGTTAATTATTTCCCAAGTCTGTCTGGTCTGGAGAAAGCTAGTAAAAAGTAAATCGATTTTACAAGGAAAAAAATTCGAAGTGATTTGCGTCATCGACCACTGCATTATCTACAACAGTTTTATGATTGCCATTATCTTAGCCCATTAAATTATTATTGTAGGGCGATGGTGATGTGCGGTGTGCACACACGGAGCACATACATCACCATAAATCCATCCCTAATCCTTTTATAGCATTACCAAAAAGCGTCCGTCCTGCCATCGACTTCCCTATCTTTTTCAATCGATCTTAATTAAAAGTAATCTTTGGCAAAAATCAACATTCGAAAATGTTTACGAGTACGTAGACGTACAAACATTAAACGATCAATCTTAAGGCTGTAAACTTATTTAGTAATAAATCTTTGAAGAGAAAAGATGCAATTCTTTTCGTTACTTCACCTGGGGTGCTCTTCAGAAGTTTCCTTTTTTGGAGGATGAGACCTTTTTTATTAGTGGTGATGTTCGTCGTGCACTTAAAAAATTGCTAAAGTTATTTATGGAACCTTTTGGCAAATTACTAAAAGGAATTTAAAGCAAGTCGACCATTTTCTAATGAATCATTGAACACCAACGTACCTCGTAAGTCAGAACTGAACTTGGGGATATCATAAACACGAATTATTTTATGAAGGAAAGATGAAGCCCGGTGCCACCCTGGTGGTATTGCACACATCACCGACTACACCATATAAGTTGACGACAGTTTTAACCGCCGGGAATGTAATCTTTTTTTCGAAAGTCAGTCGATCAATTAGGAAAGTAATCTTAATGATGATACGGTGAAACCTATTCCCTTCGTCATCTTGATTCACTAAAATATGCTGACCTGTTAATCCACAAAATTTTATTAAAATCTGTAAAGAAAACAAAAGAACGTTATCGTATAATGAAATCTCTTTGCTTTTGTAACGTTTTTTTTTGTGATGTTGCATTGATGTAAATGATATGACCGTTGTGAATCTACACTACAGCAGTACATGAAACGGTACAGTTTGTAAAGAGCTTGAATGAAAGCTTGAGGCATTGAATGAACACACTTCTTTGAACTAAACCTGCTAATTTCCTATCGATCGATTTGATTCACCCCATCGGCGATCAGTGGGTATCATCGTCATTAAATCAATCGGAATGGGCGCGCATGAAATTGAGCTGAAAACTGATTGTGGGTATTTCTTTTCTTCCTTTTTCAGTATTAATTATCGATTGAAAGCAAACCATCAAAATATATTGTGTAGCAAATAATATCGATCAGCAGACTGGCGTAATCACTACCTAGAATCACGAACAAACCAAAAAAAAAAGAGAAAACAGTATCATTACTGAAAAGATTGTGTAAGAAAAAGTTTGAATTGAATAGGGTATATAATGTGTTCGTTTCATGTTGCACATTCGGGAAAGGAACCGGACAGAGTAGCTACAGAATAAGAATCCATTTCCTTTGCTAATTTGCCAGAGGAAACGATACGGAACACACACGCAAGAGGCAAGTTAACGTACCACAGTTTGTTGTGACAAGTTTTCCTTTGATATCCTTTCATCGTTACACTTTTTTGGAGCCAGATTTCATCGAAAGAGTTTTGCACTCTCTGCAATGAAGCTTGAATCTGTAATCATAATCATGAAATGCCTCCAGCTTACGTGCTTCTTGTGATTACCATTTCATTCTTGCTGTCGGTAAAGTATAAACGAGTTACCCAAAATGGATGAAATTTGAAAATTACAAATTATTAGAATGAATATTAAGCCAAAAAATGTTTTCCCGAAACTCGCTCATTTAATTACGTTCATGTTCATCATGCCATCCTTTGAGTCTAAATCAACAAGACTACCATGTCAGGTTTGGTCTAGACCTGGCTGTATGATTTTTGTCTTAATTTGTTTTCATTCGCCGAAATGAATTCCTTCAAAATTCTTCGTCTCCTATTCCGTTATTGCTGGAAGCTAATCTTTCTTCAACGTTTCATTAGATTTGATTAGAATACCGTTCCACAGTCCCTTTTGAGTCTACAAACCTTAATCAAAATTTTCTCCCGTTCTCTCTTTCATTCTGTGGAAATTTAGCCGCTGGTTCCATTTTTCAGAAGTCAAACATACCAAGGTCTGGTTTGACTTACCTCATTTTACTCTGTAAATATAAATATATCCCAAATTATCGTAAACAGCAGAGGTTACAAGTTATTTATTCATTATGCCATGCGAATCGGTGCCAACTGAATAGAATGTACAGACAAGACGATGAATGGTCAAAGTGTTTTCGAAACTTTCAAAAAATAACTTTTCATTTCAAATATGAATTATTGCATTGTTTTGCCTTTTCAAAAAATATCTCTCTTTTAGACAGCATTTCAAAAAAAACATTTAGATCCGGGGAAGCCCTTAATTATGCCTATGCTATCTTGTATATATGTATATTTATATCTATCTCACTTTAATTTGAAACAATTAAAAGAAATCTGATTTAGTTGCTTAAGAAAAATACTATAATTAATGTCTATCTGCTACGATGCAATTGATTGTTGCACTCACGGTCTGGCCTCACTTTTTCTATTCAAACTCCTTTCGAATTTATATCATAAGTATTCACGAAACTGTCTAGATCCTAAAACTATCTCATCTCATCTATCTCACATCATCTTTGAAAAATACTTGTATGCAGTAGGTATATGTACAATCGGCAGTCCTACTCGCCCTTTTATGATATCATGAACATGTTCTAATACTTTAGATTTTTTTGAAAGAAATAATGTGTCTGCCTGTCAGCCGTCATATTAAAAATCATTTATTTGGCAGAAGTTTTTTTGGGGGGCTGAAACTGCATCTATTATTAGACTTGTATCCTTTTTGCCTTTGGCAGTTTTGGCACGCGCTATCAAGAAGAAACAATAAAATATATAATGCATAACATTCTAATTCCTGTAGGTAAAATAGCATCATATCAATATTTTCTTATCTCATATCACGCCATTGTTGCACCCCATAACCTGTGTAATTCATACTAATGAAATGAAATAGATGTACTGTGTTCCTTCAACTTTTGATACTTCAAAAGAGATTCTTAGCAGGATAAGATGTTTTCTCGAGATAGGCCATATACAGCACAATTCTTTTGAGAAAAAAAACTAAAGTTTCTGCGTGATGTGTTATGCGCCCTGTTATCTCCCAGGCCTGCAGGCTTTCTGTATTTGAAGGTATTACAAGCAAGCATCTATTTTTCGTCGTGATGAACTTGTCCTGAAGATGAACAGAATTTCTACAATATTTCCATCATCTTTTATTCTCCTAAAAAGTGAATGGAAAAGATTGCTATCTGTTTTTCTTCTATTTATTTCTGTACGGTTATGGCCAATGAAAAATATGGAAATGAAATGTTTTTCGTGAAGAGAATGAATTCTGTAGCCGAGAGCTAAAATTGTCCCTCCAAAATAGTAACTTCATACCTCTCTTTGTCTCTTATTTCATTCATATAGACGCAAAAGGTTCCTTAAAATTTTAATATTGGGGAAAAGTAAGAATGTTTTTAATTTATGCAACATTTGCATTGTGCGGATTTTGCATCCGGTCATAAGTAGTCTCAGTGCATTCATATCTAATCAGTACGGCAATGGTGAGATTGTTCATTACATTTTGTACAGGTGTGACAGGTATTCTGCTACTCATGTTGCGGAACACTGCACTGCGGCTCACTTTACCAAAACCATGATAGTTTCAGGTGTTTGTGTTGGACAAGACAGGAATCACGAGCTGCGGCCACGAACCAGCCGTGTAACAATAATTGTCTGATTTCCTGTCTTCAAAACCTGGTTAGGTGTGTTGCATCATTGTCATTAGCCCTTTAAATTCGTGAATTTGATTCAGTAAAAACCTACTTGGTCTTTCGCTAATTATCATTTCCTAAAACAATCTTATTGATGCTATTAAGAATTTAAAGCGTATTTTGACCGGATGTCTCTGGGTCAATGTTACTGTCACTTTGCAGCTTACCTTTAAATTGCACCTTTCCCGTGCGTGGGCAAAGGAAAAGGAAACAGTTGTTTCTGCTTGGTCTACTGACGATGCATAAAGTACGTGTCTTTTATGAATGAATCAATGAATGAACAGGCTGCGTGGTACATGGTCCAGGCAAAGGAAAGACAAAATTTTGCCATTCACGTTTTTTCTTCATTCTATTTCTCTCTCGGAAGCAGGTGTTGTGCTTCCCTTAAAGGCAAAAGGTCTCTCTGGTCCATGTCCACCATACAATACCAAGACCACGGTAAGGTTCATGTTCATTCCATTCATTACTTCACCAAAAAGAGGAAAACGCGAGCTCTTCCTTCCTTCCTGTGACGTGACACATGTGGCAAACTATTGTCGAAGAAAAAAGTTTGTATTTGTTTTCTACTTTTTTTTTGCTTAATGCACCGTGACGATTTCTCTATTATTCTGCGTTAAGCTGAGCAGTAAGCCTCCCTAAGCAGATTACACATTTTCTCGCTTGGGTCAATGTGCAAGTCCATCTTTGCCTTGTTCATCGATCTAATGCAACTCGACATTCTTTCACCAAAATAAATTGAAAGAGGTTAGTTTGGGTCAGAAGGAGAACTTTTGATAAAAATAATTACAAAGCTATTTTCTCTTTAAACCTAATCTCCACGAAAGATAGGTGGACCACTCAAAAATTACATTCCATTCCATTGAGGTAATTGAGAAATTCAAATAGAACATACATTTCTATAACAGTTTTTTACTTACAAAGAAACTTCTCTTTACATTTTGAAACCAGCAGGATGGTTTCATCCAAGGATCAAAAGAAGGGGGAAAATTAGATCAAATGAAAAATAGAAGAAAAAAATTCTCGAGGAGAATGTGTGGGCCGGCAGGTGTGTGAGTTTTCAGCTCCTGCTCATCCGTATTTCTTCCAGTCCAGTTTTTTCTTGTTTCGTTTTTCAACCAGAACCAGACAGTTAATAAGAAAAAAAGAGGGGCTGGGGTTACCTTTAATTGATCCTACTTAAGATCCATCACCTATTATAAGATTAGGTGTATGTGGATATGCACTTTAATATAAGTACGTTTTGGCTCATGCCCTCATCCGATCCCCTCTTCTCTTTGCCTAATAATTTTGCTACTTTTTTCTGTAAATAATGCTACCACACAATCGTTATAGAAAAGCACTACTCATGACAAAAAGTTCCTTTACCTATCTCATTCTTCTGATCCCTTTTCCCGTTCACTGAAAAGTTCATTTACTTTTTTTCGAAAATTCCTGCTAAACTGTATCAAGAACAGGAGCAGATGAGATGAGGGAAGCCCTTCTATAAGTTTTTTTCTTTATTTACAATGACAGATGTTCTATGGGCCATTAAGTAATCTTGTTTGTCCTCAGGCTCATGAGAAGGAAGGGTAAAGAAGCCTTAAAATATTTTTTTGATTTGATAGCAATAGTTGCAAGTTGCAACCAGTAGCGGCAGTGGTATATATAGTATATAGCCTTACTGAATAAAATAGGAAATGTATGGCAGTTGCGCCAACAACAACAATAATAAAAATAACAGTAGCAATAATAATAACAGTTACTAAAATCGCCTTAAAGGTAACTTGTCATGTGCCACGCTTCATAAAAGACCATTTCAGCTTTATTAGTCGAACAAACTTTGACCAATAAATCTGCTTCTGATTGCTTGGGTTTCTCCAACGTTATATTGCACTGCAGTTGTATTCACTCAAATCGTGTCGTCATAACCGTATTTCAGGTCCCATTTTTCCGCGAAGTTTCTCAGCAAAAAAGGAGCTTATTTTTTTCATGGTGAACTCATCGATTTATCTTTCACACGAAAGTCGGGGACCACCAAAATAGTAAAAAAATAAGACAGATAACTTTATTCAGCGTTCCCAGTAAAAGACTCATTATTTGACAAAGAAGAAGACGGCCTGCATGAAACATCTCATTGTTTACTTCTTGTAAACCATTCATCATACTCACGATCTCTCCTTAAAATTTTGATGAAGAAAACAAGGGAAGATTTTCCAAAAAACAGTTGACTTTTATTCGCACAACGTGACACAGTTTAATGCACCATGAAATGGCGCAGAGAATCATCACGAGTTTGAGGATGACTAAAAAATCGTTTTGTTTTCTCACATTTCTCTTCTCACAGAAAACAGCTAAATTAATCACAGGCAAACTTCATGGTGGTGATGATGATCAAGTGGAGAAGTCATTCACCAAAAATTTTCATAAAATCCAACAAACCCCAGCCAGTCATCCAACCTCTTTTTCCCCAGCTGGTGAGTCCTTACTTCCCACATGAGCAATTTCTCACAAGCATATAAAAATATCGGCTTGTGTTTTCGTGCTTATGTGTCCCATATACAAATTCAGAGATTACCATACCCAAAAATGCCTACGCAAAAACAAAATAGAGGATCGCAAAAAAAGGGTTTAGATGAAGATGACGTTGTCCCATTGTTGTTTCATGCATGTCGTGTCTTCTCGCTTGAATTCATCATCAACATCATCATCATCCCCATTTTCATCTTGATCATGATCTTGCTTCACACAAATTTTCTTTCTATTCTCGATTCTGATCCGATATAACCCATAAAGAACGCCAAGAACAATAAAAAAGTTCATTCCGTGGTGGCGATGTGAGAGAGTGCTTTTCATTTTTGTTGACAGCTGCATGAGCTTGATGATGAGCTATGGCTGCTCCTACTGTCCTTAATACTTTCTTTCCCACTATCTTTTCATCTATTTTTTATGTGCAAACACAAAATAATAATACTATCACTACGCAGACCAGACCAGGCAGTGAAGTCAAGGTATTAAGGTGAGGTGCTCAGAAAAGGGGGGAAATTGCAAAAATCTGTAGATGTGTAAATTGAAGGATTGTTTTAAATAATGTGGTCATACAATAGTCATGATGATGATGCTGATATGATAGGTTAGGATGATGACATGACTCAATCCCAAAAATCTTTTCTGTATTAATAAACCGAGGCAATAAAACTATCGCGAAGCTTGTAAAAACAATGATTGTACTCATGAATCAAAAAAATAATAAGATTCTTTCATTTCTTCATGTCTTGCATTACTCATGCATATATTTACCACGGCCAAATTCTGAGCGAAGAGCCAACTCAGCGACTCAGATTTGAATTTTGTTGAGAGCAA
>JAHZMX010004975.1:0-14314 GCA_027743895.1 Seira musarum
CATATGCACATGAGGTTGCTTTTTAAGTCAACCACACGAAGTGATGATGGAACTTTAGAGAGGTACCATGAGCTCTAGAGAAAACTAATTTGAATGGAAGCCATTGAAATAGTACCATTCGTAGATTACTGACTTTTGTGACATGAGCAAAAACGAAGATTCATACTTCTGTGAAGCTATGAAGATGCGTAGTTCAGATGATTAATGGATCAGATGCTGTGAAAGCCAGAGAAACTTTCTAAGTAATTGTCAATAGACAATAGCATATTTCCTCAGAGAACATGAGATCTGCCAGCTAACTAATTTGGTCTACAGAAATACTTAATACAATTTTTGCCTTCCGAACCAGCAAGTTATTCAATAAGAATCCTGCACCAACCAGTTTGGGATTAATTTGAGAAACCAATATGTCATATTTCTTCATAATAAAGCAGCTCCTATTTTATACCACTCTTTGCAAATATTTGACGAGGTAAAACTGAATTTAAAGCACAAATAAATAAGAATACCACTACATTACACAATTTCAAAAGGGAAAATGGTTTTGACCGTCAAAAACAACTTTTTATCTATCATTTGTGTGCCAGGGGGACGACAAACGAAAGTTTTTAATATTTTTTTCTTGGAGTCATTCTGCATTCTGGTAGTATTCATTTATAGTCCTAAATAATTTGCTGCAGCTTCGAAATTCCCACAAGGTAAAACATGCTGGAATTAAAATGTGCATTTTGCAAACTTAAAATTTAGCAGCTCCCGTAAAATTATACTCCTGGATTTTTAACAGCCCCAGATGACTCCAAAAATTTGCATTATAGCAACTGCTGTATTTTGACGAAATACGGTAGTAAATAGCAAAGTATGTCAGTACCTCATTTATGAAGATTTGGCAAATAATCTGTGGAAAACCTAGATGTGCACGTGATTAAAGCCTAAGACACTCTTATTTATAGCATGACGAAATACGGTAGTAAATAGCAAAGTATGTCAGTACCTCATTTATGAAGATTTGGCAAATAATCTGTGGAAAACCTAGATGTGCACGTGATTAAAGCCTAAGACACTCCTATCTATAGCAATTTAGAAATCTTTGGTTTGAATTCGCCTTTCATTCTCATACTTCCTCTGCATTAGTTCTGGTATAGTACCTGAACCTAGCCATATAATCATCATCAAAGTGGAGTTTTGCCGTCCATCCATCCGCATGCATGTTCCTTGCTACTTCTTTTGGGAAGGATACATTATGAGAAATTTTCAACCAACAGCGAACAAAAGAAAGTGGAGCTCATTACTGGGAACGGGCGGGGGAAAGCTCATAAATTAAAAGCACAAAAAGTTGCATGTTCGAACAAAATGTGAGCACACATTCCATATGAAGTATCTGCATTGTTAGCAGTTGCTCTTTAGTATTTTCTTCCTTCTCCATAAAACACACAAAACAAGGCCTAAGTTTCTTGCTATATCAATGGGAAATACAGAATTTTTTTTTGGAAAAGGGATACTTTCCAGCTTTTTGCAAATTTTAATGTATTTTTGCATGTTTTTCTTTTCCTTTGCATATAAGAACATTTCCTTCTACACCAATAGGCCTTCTAAGTATTTTGATTTTTCCCACTACTCAAGCGAAAATATTTACCCTTTGGCCTTCGTTTCTCATATCATAACTGTTTCATGTTCATGCTTTTCAGCAATTATTAGAGAAGAAAGTTTTTTTACTTTATGACAGGTCTGTAATAGAATAGAATGCTTTCTTGCTTCTAAAAATCTCACAGAGGTTCTAAAAATAGAAAAAGTATCATTCTATAGGGTATTAATCGTATAATACATCACATCTTTAAATTCCCTAAATTCAGCTACTGCTGTTGCTGCTTCTGAGAGGAAAACTCATAAATTGAATTTTTCTGGCGTTTTAACTCACTTTAGAAAAATTCTCTCCTTAATCAGTGAATTGTCCAAGAGTTGAGCTGAGAAGAGCTTGGAACATCATTAAAGGTCTTGAAAGGAAAACATTTCGTGAAGTCATAGTCATAACAAGGCATACTGATCTTGAAAGCTTTGACCTTTCAAGTAAAACTCTCACTTTTTAGAAACGTTTAACAAGTCCCCTACTCAATCTTTTGTCTTATCCTTCAACTCCAGAATTCAGAAGATCTCCATTTCCCGAAGTTTTTTACTATAGTATATCATTATTGCAGAGCAAGCAAGCATGCATGTTTGTAGCAGTAGCAGTGTTTAGTGTTTTTTTATATCTCATGTAATGAACACCAAGAAAGGATTAATGTTGTATAATGCTTTCTCTCTACAGAAAGCCCACTCCATTAAAGGATGGGTCCGGCCCGCCAGTTGATCATCTTCTGCAGATTTCTACTTCTAGCTTCCTCAGATACTCAACCTTCTTGCGCAAACTGTGATAACAAAAGTCGTGTTCCAATGTACTACTGTAATACTTGCGGTAAGGATTCTTTTATTACTTTATTATCATTATCACGCCACCATTATTGGCCTTATGGCTACCATACATCATCCAACTGCATTCCCAAAGATAACGATAGCATCTCATTATTACACCACTTGATTGCCCAGAGCTGTTTCCATCTTGGCTCCAATGAGCTATACTTATTCATTAAGTTGCATGCATGTTCCCGACTCGATCTTGGTAAGTACCTCGCAAAACACATGTGAAAAGTAAATTGAGTCGACGTAATGTACATAAAAAAGAGTCCCAGTACTAGTCCGTCGACCAGTCCCTTTTTATTTCAATAACACTCGTGTAGAACACGGAAGTACAGCCTTCTTACATGAAACTTAACAATGGATGCAAGACAATAGCAGTTTACGCACAGGGCTCTACCAATGTAGGTACTTTATCGAAATAAATGCTGAGAAGACCAACAGAGAAAGTGTGATACCTTGAGCTAGCTTCCCATAAGATGAAACCTAAAATATTCTACCAGCAGATAATAGTACAAAGAAGACGAAACTATCTTCAAGCTCTCTCTCGTCGTCGGTAGTTTTCATTTTGGAAGTCACCCAACTCCATTCCCTATCATTTACTGGTGTAACCGATGATGTTGAACAAGGCGAGATGAAAGTGTCTACAAATATTGTACTGCCATAATTGCAAGATTAAAACAATCATATCATTTTTTAAACAAATAATGGTAATACTCAAACACCTGCTCTGAATTATTATTTCCTTTATGCGCCGAAATTTGTCGCAAACCGTAAAGAGTTTTCTAATTTATTATTATTATTTTCGTAACCTGTTTTGTTTCTCCATAAAATTAGCTTTATTTCTCAAAAATTCAGAGCCAGAAATATACACGATGATGCTGAAAATTGTTTCAAAGAGATGCAATCGGGCGTAATCGTCTATAGAATTCTTATTTAACGAGCATTTTGATCAAGCTTTTATGGAAAACTGCCATGCATCATGTCCAATTTTCTGTTTTTATTGGCGAAAAAGAAAGAGACATAAAAAATACATGCATAAACTAAAGTAAAATTCAACTTCATCTGTGTCTTTCTTTTCTGAACACCTAACCTACCCAGCCAGAGGGCGTACTTTTCCTACTCGTTTTGTTCATGAAATGAGAAAGAAAGTGCGAAGCGTCTTTCCGTAACAAAAAAGTAGGAAGTGTGCTTTAGTTACATCATTTGTTTTTCCTGGTATTGTATTGCCGAAAGCAATAAAAATAAATCAGCTTATTTCGGACGCGATCCGCTTTATTCATAAAACTATTAAAGTCACTACTCTTACTTTCGTCAGAAAATGGGATAAAAGACGGAAGTGTTCTCCTTTGTAACAGTAATTGCGTTTATGCTATAGAGTATATACGCACATTACGCACCATATTTTGAAGGGAAAATGGAACTTGCTGTATGCAATATAAGTATACGTTTGATCATCTACAAAGTGGTGTAATAATGTACAACTCTAATCAGGCTTATTAAATAACGCATTAAAATGGCCAAAATAATCTTTAATAATACAACTGACTACAAGTTATATTGCACATATCACCATTTATCGTTAAATGAAGGACTGTCGGACATCTGAAAAAATATTTAGGAACATACGATACAACAGATGGATCATGTATGCTCCGTTTGGAAACATTTTCTTTGAAGGATGCCGTGGTCAATTTTAATGTAACCTGTTATGGTATTATGCGATTGAAACACAGTAGTAAAACTGTAGATGGAACATGAAAGTTAAAATGAAACATGATCATAATTTCATTATTATATTCTGCGACCTCTTTTTATCTTTACAATAGAAATACCTATACAAAAATAGATATGTATCTCATACAAAACGATTAAATTGATGTAATCATGTTTATTTGTTTTTCTTTCCCGCTACCATCAACGACCTCATTGCTCCTGTGGGATGTCTGGTTGAAAACTGGGACACAATAACAACGGCTTTTGTTGGAAACCAACAACAGGACAAGCTTTGTGTAATGGATGCAGGGAAGAAACTCATCGAGCCAAAATGTTCTCGGCTCATGATATCATTCCTGTATCTAAATATGCAAAAGAAGCACCAAAAAGGGTAAGCCTTGCAAATGTAATTTTCACTTTGTTCTGCAATACAAAACACATTTTATTTATTACAAATGGCTTTTAGTGAAATAACCCCTTTCCAGCAAATTGCTTTTCTAACAACATCCAGCATCCTCTTATCTTACGTAAAACTAAACCCATGACTTTCTGTAACGCTTTCAAGGGACATTTTTTGAAAGTTATTTTTGTGATTCGGGGAATTTTTTTACCAGTGTAAACTACTAATCATTGAAGATTAAAGAGAGCGAGGGAACTAGTGCGTACCAATCATTTCAAAGTCATAAGCAATAGTAATCGTTTCCTGAATGACATAGTACAAGTTCTTTTGAAGCTTTATAGTCATCACTCAGCGTTCACTTGTTCTTGAGCTATTTTCCGTGAATACTTCAAAAAAGCATATATTCATAAAAACCATTTGATTTAATAACGATAATCAAAATGGGCCACCCGCTCCCTTGAACTTTATCCTTTTAAGTGGAACGTGTACATATAAACAAGATGTCTTAAATACAAAGTACAAATTTCATCCGCTCTTGAACGTCAGCAACTCTAACGAAAATCTTAGAAATAAAAAATTGCGTGCTCTCGCGAGCCTTGACCGTCATGAGGTCTTTCGTTTATCTACCTACGACTACATTATATATATGTTCATTTTCCACATATACTTACTCAAAACTAGACCTTTCCGTTTAAGATGAGGCATATGGCCAGCAAAAGAAATCAGACAAAGATTGAAAGAGTGAGCGTGATACTTAACCGTGTCCCTAAGGACGGCAATTCTCAATAGCTCTCATCAGTTCATCTATTGTGCTATTGTGTTATGCCACCACTCGTGGAACGACTTCCACTTCCATGCCGCATTCTATTTACGCATTGTGCAGAGTGAAAGTGTTGGAAGCGTTGACGTGACGTTGATCTTGTCGGACTTCTTTTTCATTTCGTCGTTTCTTTTTTCCCTCATAAAAACGATGAAAAGCAGACTCACTTTTTGTTTCTAATAAAACCACTTTTTTTCACTTTGAAGCGGCGAAAAAAACGAAATGTATACACACGATCTCCATTAAGTGTACTGCATCGTATCAAAGATATTAAAAGGAAATGTTGTTGACACTGAACAACTACTGAAATGAGCCCGTTCTTAAGATGAGAAGAAATTAAACAAGAGGTATCGTAAAATAACTCAAAGCCGAGTTTCTGTGTCTTGCCTTTATCTTGTAAAAGTCGTGTTTACCTTAAAGAAGAGGAAGAGACCAATAAAATGTACTTAATGCTATCTACTTTGTTTGCACAATTATTTTTTTAAGGAGTCGGCAATCTTCAAATAAACTTTGAAGTAAACTTACCAAAATACAAAAAAGTAGTCAGGAACAAAGTGACATGAAGAACAACAGTCAATCCAATCCAATACATTGCATTTTTGTGGAGTGTCAAGAATGAAAACAAAGGAGGAAAATAAGAAATGGAAAGGAAGCAGGTTTTTTGTTCTTTATAAAGATTGTCTTGATAAGTAGAAAACAAAAAAAAAGCAGAAATGTCTCGTTGAGTAACGCTATCTTTTATTTGGGTAAATAGTAGATTCCTACGTATACATATTACCTTTGACAAAGAAGAAAGCAGTGCGGTGTTCGTTATGAAGTTTGCTTTCTTCCTTCTTAAGAGTCTTTTTTGAAGAGGAGTATTTTCTTATCAGCAGTTACTATAAAATATAAATGAACATAAATGGGAATGCCTAGCTTCAAGTATCTCTTTTTAAGAGTGCTGTGTAACCCTTCAAGCCTAAATATAGTTCTTGCACGAAAAAAAGTTATTCTTTGTCATTCTTGCAAACGACTGTACTAAATTGCAAGAAATAGGCGTAGCATTCTCAAGAGTTTCTTTTAGTAATACATATTTACTGAAATATTATGTAGCTTTTGGTTTGTTTACTTATGAAGATGATGCGACACGACTTCTGTTACTTTTCCCGGTTTGAAAAACATTTTCTGTTTTCTCTTCCACTTGTGTTGTGTTTCGCAAGCTATTGTGTTTATATACTTACTTACGTTATGTAATCAAAAATATATGTTTTTCGTGAGCCCCCTCACAATTTTCAAAGAAAATTCAGGAGACAGTGTGGAGAACCCACAAAAGAAAAAAAAGAGAAGATTTTTGAGTGACTTTGTTGTCTTTCTGGATTAACAATGTGATGAGCACACCTCTCCCTATCTTTATGAGTAGAGTTGATGTAATGCAACAATATGTAATGCATGTACATACAGAGAAAATTCTTTGAACAACTTCTCTGCTACGGCGGTCTTAAGAGGCTTGGTTTGTGGAGTTAAGGGCACTCACTAAGATTAGAACGTCTCTTAAAAAGTCGACTCTCAGACAGGCAACCATTTTTTGTATTTCCTACTGCTACTGGGAAGGTAAAGATTTAACTTGGAATGGGTGGCTATTGGAAAAGTGTAAGGGAGTGTTCATTCCCTAAAGATTTGTATGCTTTGGCAAGGTGGCAAGAAGGCCCATTTCCCGTTTTCCACAGAAAGAAAAAAGTTCTAAGTACTTTCACTAGCACTTTTGAATGAAAATATATTAGGTTAGAAGAATTTTTATAATACAGTTTATTTAGTAAGGTCTATGCAATTTGAATTTCAATAGGTAGCGAAAAACAAACGGAGACTGGGAAGGAAGAAGGGGTATGTATGCAGCTCGCATGATGTACGAATTTTAAGTTAGTTGTACCGGCAAACTCAAATTGTTCGAGTTGTGAATAGCTGTGGCACATGAGGATTTTTTATTTCCCTTTTACCCTAATATGAAAAAAGATATTTTTTCTGCAGATGAAAAAGACACGAAAAAATGATTCAGACTACCTATCCTTTTATTTTCAGGATCAGCGGCTTTGATTCAATTTTCTTGTATATGTAAATAGGTAGTCAGAAATGCTGGTGAACTCTGAGAAAAGGGGAAGAAGAAAAATCTGTACAACTTCTTTGTTTTCTTTCTCCTTTTCACATGAAATATTTGCTAAGGATAATGCTTTTTTTGCCATAAAGGAGCATGAAAAAAAGGAGGGCAAAAGTTGGACTACTTTTTCTCCCATTTTTACTCTACCACCACCACTAACAACAACACATGAACAAGAAAATGTGCTTTTAAAATGGGAATTTTCACGTTTCTTCTCTCTTTTCTTGGGAAATAATGCTTAATGTATTAGCTGTCACATAATAAATATACTGCGAGTAGGGGATAAATTATTGTTTTAAGTAGCGTACCAACTCTTTCCAAAAGAACGATTAGCATATTTGCTTCTTACTACAAAGCTTTTGTTTTTAGAATCGAGTCTAGGTACTCTTTTTTACCTAAAAAGCATACAAGGCGAAATGGGGAATATAGTAATGGGTATAGAGGGAGAGATAAGTAGGTACGGCTTATTTTTATTAATATTTGTAAGTTCAGGTGCATTAGCTTTGATAGCTTTGTTAAGGTTAGAACACTGCTGAGAGTTGTGGTCAGTGGCAGGGACCTTTCCTGATGGTGCTGGGCTTGGCACTTCCGGTGGCTGTTTTCATAAAAGATTAGAAAGCAAGCTGGAAATCCTTCCGTGTAACTCTAACTTTATTTGTGCTTGGTCCCGGATTTAACAAAATTTTCGTTGAACAAGATATTACGCATGTAACACACAACCAACCGCTTTACACTGTAATCTGTACCCTTTGCACTTCGGTTATTACAGCCTGTGTTTATATTTGCTGCTGATGTAAAACGTAAAAGTATAAAATTTTAAAACATGTTTTTTTTCCATTCATTGTTCATTTTTTGTGTGTAGTGTTCCGTTCACGGGGAGCAATATATCATGTTCTCAACGGTACAAAAATCAATGCTTTGTATCAACTGTTACCGCGACACTGCCAGAGATGAGCGTCTTCATTGCGTGGATTTGGATACTGCATACAGTCAAGGATGCCGAAAACTGGATCGAGCTGTCATTGTAAGTCCTCTAATAAATCCAATCACTTTTACCATCAATTCCTTCCTTCCGTTTTCTTCCATCGTTTTATACAACTACAACGGCATTTTATTCCTATTTTGCTGATTTTCCTCACATATTCCCCCTTGGCTATAGGGAAGAGTAAGAAAGAAAAGAAACCCAGTTGAGAAAAAGCTTTAGGACCAGCAACCGTCGACTACAACAAACAAAAAAGGATGTGCAGCAAGTCCTCTTAACTCCGTAGGGAAGATTTAATAAATTCCTGCAATATAAATGTAGTTTTTGTAACATGTTAAAAATACAATGAGACAAACACAAAAGCAAAAGGAAGGAAAACGAGAATCAAGGGAAATGGAAAGCTTTTCAACTCATTCCTTTTTCTTCGGTCCTTTTTCCTTGCCATATGTAAGCGATTGTTGGCCCACACACTTTTAAGGCTCTGAAATCTGAAAATGCGCACTGAAATAAAAAGAGTCTTATTGACTGACTGGTTCAATACTTTCCTCTTTAGATTTATCAACATCCTCAAAACCGTTTGTTCTTTTTTCATTCCGTCCCATCTGTTTACATTTTACCGCAACCAACCCCACACCATCACCACGACATTCACGTATAAGCACATGCTTGTTTTTTGGAATACTTTGCACATCTTTACCAATTTCCTTGACGAGTTTGATGTGCATTCTTATGAATTATGATAACTCCTTTAGAGATTTCTGACTTCATTCTACCCTTTTCAGCTCATCTCTTGATCTATTTTCTGCAGTTTTAGAGAGTCTATAGTCAACTGGGAAGGCAACAGTGACAGTTTGAGGCTTCCAGAAAACGCGTAAAATCCTACCCCATTTCCCTCATCCACTCTATTTTTTACTCGAATTTCCCTGAGGGAAAATTTACCAAGATCTATGGGAGTCAAAAATGAAGGCACAGAAGCGCCTCTAGCGTTTCACAAAATACGAGTAATAGTCACATTTCTCTCTATAGTGTTGCGATTTCATGAATTATGAATGTGCTTCCGAGAAGAATCATTTTTAAAATGGGTGGTTCATTGCTCCTAATACATTCTTATAGCAGACAACATCATCATTCTACTTTTTACAGACACCATCCAGCATTTACTTACTAGATCGGCTGTACCGTAATTATTGCATTTGGCGCTAGCAGAATCATTAAATCTCGGAATGTTTGAAGGCTTAGTCATTGCGAGAATTGCTAAAAGTTTAATCCAAAGACAAACAAAAAAGTATTCCAATTCGCAGTGTCCCATTTTTTTTTTTTTTGCTCAGAAGAATACCTAACTCTTAGTCTAAAATATACGATTTGTTATTAATAACCATTAGAAAGTTAAACAAAAAAATTTATACTTGATTTCCTCCATTGCTAGACACATGCACTACTCATAGTGGATATGAAATCCTCACATTCGACAATTTACAAAGTACACAAAAGACAATTTTATTACATCAAAGAAAATTCAATTCTGGTTTTAGAGCAACTGATGATTTTTCCACCAGCATTCACTATTCAAATACTGCAAGGAGCTCAGTAATGCATGAAATTTTATTAGATCAATACTCCCAATAAAACCAAACCAACAAACCATCTCCCGCAACAAAATTGTAACAGTTTATAATTTTTTTCAGACAAAATAAGCTGACTATTGATAAGCAATGTAAAATAGAATAAACAAAAGATAATACAGTTGAGTACTAACGAGTAATAGTAGGAGGCTGTCCGACTCCGATTTGGCTCAAATTTTGCACACAGACATCTTCTGGTAAGAAACGGTCGCCTGCGAAGTTTTATCCAGCAACGTTTTGATTTGAACTATTTCTGGCGAAATTATTTTTTTCAGAACTTCCTTCATTTTCAATTTTTTTAAATGGGGCACAGCATGGAGAAATCAAACCATTCACAGGTCCCTACCTGCCCAATTTTTTAAAAACTTTTACTACTACTTGCATTCACAACTTTTTAATATTTTGGTCATTTGATCCAACGTAAGTTTAATGATCTTATAAATCTATCTAAGAATGAAATTATGGCACTTATAGTTATCACTTTTTTGGAAAAGTTTTAATGAGTATCCTCTGTATCCTTATTTTTTCCAACTTTTTTTTCTGACATAGGTACATAAACATTTCGAAGAATTTTTTTTTAATGTGAAAAGGCAACTTATTGACACTTTCGTGGCAGACAAAAATTGTTTATCCTATCCTACCTTCTTTGCGTGAATACATATTGATTCTTAAAAAAGAACACAATATTTTCTTAACGCAGAGCCTTCAAGATCTTCAACGAGCAGTTCGTGATGGCATAATGATGTTAAAAAATGTCCTGGAGGAACTCCGTCGCAACTCGGATTCAGAGAAGAGTGCTGTGAATGCAGTTTGCCAGACAATTTCTGACGCTCTCAGCAAAACTCAAGAAAATCTTCTACGTGATGTTGATTGGTGAGTTTTCCATGATAAACATGCTTGACGAAAAAAAATTCTAACAAGGTTAACACGAATACTAAAAACATAGATGCTTACGTACACATTTGAAACAGGTTCAATGAAACCGTACAATAAGATAAAGGCACTGGAGAGATTCATGATTTCGCATTATTCTGCCTTAATTATATTCCCGGTAGAAAGTCACACACTTTTTAGCTTTATTCTAGCCGTATTTGAAAAAATACAAACTTCATAAATGACGTTTGGAAAGTTTGCGAAAGAAAGCTTAATTCTGTTGTTGACTGCTTAGCAAGTTTGATCGATGAAAATCAAGCAAACTATTCACACTTCAATGTATTTTGAGATACAAATTTGTAATCAGTGAGCTGTATGTTGCTTTCAAACTAAAAAGAACTCCAATTTTTTAACACATTTTGAAATGTGACTGATGAAAACTTTCTTAATGATTAATGTATTATTTAAAAAAACGATTCCTTGTATTTAGATACCGCATCCATGCCCCATGAAAAAGGTGTTTATAAGTGAAGGAATGACTATCTGTTGCTCAACGAATTTTTAAAAGACGAAATCTTTTGGTCAGTAAAGCATGACTAATTTTTTACTCTGTGCCGGATTCTACTTCATTTGGGCATATATGTACTATGGTTGAAATAAAGTTATAAACGTGCAAGCGTAAGTAGTAGAAACAAATCTTGTGCGAAATCGAGCGGAATTATGTAATTTGATGATTGATGGAAATGACTTGAGAAAGCTTACAGAGAAACGGGGGAAAAAAGAAAATCCCAATCACCAAGAACCTCTTTGATCGTCTGTGATGGGATAAGACTTTCCTCATTTCGGAGGTTATAAGCAACGTTCCGTAACGAAGCCTGCTTCTGCAAAGAAAATTTTGTTGTTATAATTAAATAAGCTGAGGAAAGAATTTCCTCAAGAAAACTTTTCCCATCAATAGTTTTATCTTTAAAAATGATCTGGAACTTGGTGGTGGAACAATTCAAGCTGAACTTTTAAATGAAAAGATAAATTTCAAGAAATAGGAAACTTTGTAAGTTAGCCTATCCTCTCTTCCAAAACGTTCTTGATTTAATAGGAACGATGAGATGTAATATAGTATTCAATAAATTGCACCGGTCGTCCCCAACACAGGCAATATCCACAACCAAACCACTCGATATTATTTTCTAAAGATGATGTAATGCTAATGCACGTCACGTTCCTTACTTTTATGATAATGTAATCCTTGATTCTATTGGATGTGATTGTTAGCCAGATGGAGATGAAAGATAAAGTGATTAAGGGTCAACTTAGCCAGCTACGAAGTGTACTGCCAACAATCAAACTACATCTTACCATGTGTGCCACTATTTCTAACGCTACTAGTAAATACGACTTCCTCGACTTGGCCTACCCACTAATCGACCGACTCATAGCAATCACTCATATGGGATATCCGATCAGGTTAGTCGAACAGAATTTATTGCAATTTTTATCATTTCCTTTGATTTTATCATTTTTCTGCAATAATGTGCTTTTAATATCATACGAATCACAATTTAATACCTATATGCACTATGTTACGAAATTCGATTGATTCACATGTGCTCCATCTCCGTTCAGCTCTGCTTCACGTAAAAATATATTTCACCTAGTCAAAAAGTTAAGGAGAGGGAACGTTTTTTTTGGATGCAGGTAATAGCAATATAGAAAAAGGCTCAAACAGAGTGGTGTCGTGTCATAAAGTATGAAAGGCATGTATTTTCACTTATAGGGATCTAAGAGGACTGTTTTGTCAAATTGTAGTTGATGTGGCATCCCCATTACAACATCTATATATTAGGGTGGTTGACACAAGGTGCGGCTTTTTTATCAGTTTGCTTATACTTAAAGCTCGTCGTCACCATCACATGCGGCGTCACCACCAGGCCAAACCCTACCAGAACAAGCCAATATTTTAGCTAGACATTGCTCCAAAGTGTTCGCCAGTCTCCCCGCCTTGCCATTGCCATGTTCAGGGACTGTTTGTCATTAAGTGAGAACATGAATGGAAGCCATTTGTCGCCATTTCTGTCGTTGGAGAAAATAAATGTTGTGTCAACTATCGTACCTTTAAAAATACTGCATCTCTAATCTTCCATGTTGAATTTAAGTAGAGAAAGCAAAAAGACTTACATATTTTATCGGAACAAACTAGAAAAATGAACTTGGCACGTGAACTAACGTTGAAGGGATACGGTGGTGTTACAATAATAAGTTGTAATGGTAATTACATCAAATTACCATTGCCAGCAAGCAATCATCTTTGACTATATACGCAAGGTAGGTAGGTATTGGTATGAAAGATTTCCTGTAGTGAAAAATAATTTCATTACAAGCTTGTTACTTGTCACCGTCAAATTAGTGTCAAGCTCAAAAGATGGATATTTTTGAGCGTATAGGGTTGAATATTCTGTAAGGCGACGACGTTCAACTTGTTACGATAACGAGCTCAACCATATGTGAAAGTTCAAGCGTTTGTTTGAAATAGAGAAAGAAGAAGATTTCCTTTGTGTGACCAGGCCAGCCGAGTGAGTGAAGACCACGTGAAATATGCATGTGAAACTTTAAATTGAGAAAATCGAACAAAATAATCCATCCTTTTATACTTTTACACTTCTAAAATATTTTTTAGAGAAAAGTAAGCAGGTATTCTGACTGAAACAAGCGTCAGAAAAATAAGGCTACCTGCTGCTGTTGCGCCCGTCTCATATAATTTTTGCACCATCACCTACCTCACGCCAAGAAAGGCAAAGCATAATGTCAGCAAATTTGTCACAGGCAATATACGTAGCGTCGTGCTTAGGCGATAAAAAGTGACTAAGAAGAATGCATACATTCCTTCAATAGAGAGGTATTTGTGGGGCCAGTCTGACTTCTGCAAAAGCCATGAAACACAGGAAGACAGCCCTACTTACGACTAGTTCCGTCGCGAATATTATTAGTCATAATGATTTATGAAGGGTAAAGTTGTTTGGCATTTGTTAAAAGAAGTATTACCATAATAATAATTCAACGCTTTTGTGGAAGAAAGATTTTGACCCAGGTTTGTGTACTCGTAAATGTGCACGCTCAATCTAGCCTTCTTTAACACTTTTTTCTTTTCCCAACTTAAACTCTAATTTATTTTTCTTCTATTTGAACTTGTCATTTTGTAGACCTGGACAGAGTAGTCACATTAAGTCTGCTTACAAGTCGGAAATTGCGAGGACACTGGAGCCATGGATAGCAGGAGCTCAACATCCTCCTCCACCAGTAGGAGCAACAAATGCGGCGTATCCTC
>JAHZMX010004976.1:0-15130 GCA_027743895.1 Seira musarum
GAGAGTATGTGAAAGTATGTGATGGGGAAAATCTGAACGTAACATGAGTCATGCACATAATGCCATTATGAGTACCACATTGGGAACTTAAAGTAGCTCCGGCACATACCATACCTATTATGTTCCATTAGAAAGGTATACTACATTGAATTCCGCTTAATAAATTGAAAATAGTCTACCGTGGAAAGAAAAATGCAGCATGGATAAAGAAAGCCAAAATAGGAAGAAAGTCTTAAATTTTTAATTATGTTCATACATACCTCGTCAACGACCTGGTTGGTCTTCGCCTGAATCTGGCGTAGCTCCTCTGGATCAGCTTGTGGTGCCGGCATCTTGACTTGGGTCTATGAAGGTCTTCCTTACAAATCGTTTCAAAAGAAATAAGTACAAAGATTTCGGCGTTCCTCCCACACTATTTATTGCCTTCGTTTTTTAATCAGTCTTCTTTGAGCGAATCACTGGTGGGTGGGATTCAAAAAGACACACGTCGGTTTGTTTGGTTGATTTACGTGAATCACGCGGCACAGCTTCCACTTTCTTATTGCCTTGACTTGTCGTTTCAGTCTCGCTCCACTGGAGCTGATCAAGTATCGATATTGTCCTTGAAAAGGTGAAAAGACTTAGGAAGGACTCCTGTTTTCTTCACGGCTTTCTGCAGATTAAAGAAAAATAAGATTTTCCTTTTTGTCAAATAAAGTTAACTGGAATGGAGCAGCAGAGCGGGTCGGTATACGTTGTTTTTTTTATTCTCCCAAGGGAAATAGTAAGTCACGGTATAATGAGTTTCTTCTTTAAAAAATGTTAATTAAAATGGCCGAGTAAATAAACAAAGCACGTTTCTGGTGCGAATTATTTCGTGAGGATTTAGGGAGATTGTTCAGAGGGATGAGTCGAAATTCACTAAATTTTGTTTCATTGTTTCAAACTAAACTCTATTTTCCCAGTAGCATTTTATTGACGTCGCCATTTCACTTTTCCAAATAGTAGAGCAGATGAAAACAAAGGAAATGAAAGAAGGATGTGGAGGGAGAAAGCAGAGAGGATAATGAAAACCGTTCTGTGTACAAAGCACAAAAAACTGCTTTGTTTACAAGTAACTTATTCTCCTTCTTGCACACTGGGAAAAGTAAACCATGTAAAGCACGCTTCACCCGAATAAAACTGGATACTTTTTTTTCAAATGACGCAAGTTTATGTTTTTTCTCATTCAAGAAAAAAACTTGAACAAAGCAATGCACGATCACGAAAGAAATTAAACTTTCTTAATGACTTCCCCTTGAATGCCTGACAAATTAACTGCTAAAGTACCTACAAAGTGAATATGAACAATTCGGTGGAAAATTTTCAGGCGATGATGCGAACCAAACCTAATGGGAATTTATGCTCGATTTTTACACATCTCTTCAGGAAATACCGGAAGTTTATGGAAGAAAAAAATGAGAATAACGGAATAATAGACTTTTAATGAAATGAAGCTTTCACAAAGTGAATAAAAAATATATCTAACAAACTCCAAAGAATCAGTTAAAAAAAGTCTTTGTTTCGTAGAAGAGTTGTTGCTGGGCTTCAGCTTTGCCGACGACTTCTTTCTCCTTACCAAGCCTATTATAAACTAACAAATATCCTGATACAATGAGAAAAGGAATTTCCAGGAACCTCTGGAGATGAGATGGGTGGATGGAATGGCAGGTGTAAATGCCCCATAATCTGCTTCTTTATATTTAGTAGCAGTATCTTTTTTTTCTTTTGTGGGACTAGAGTTGAGGCGAACGAACAGAAGTCAAGGAGTCTGATTTGATATTTTTGTCGATTTTTCTTTTCCCTCTTTCGATTCACCCTGGAGGAGAAAGGGTTTATAGGAGTTTGAAAACTTTAGCCGCAGCCCAAGAAAATAAGAGGTTTTAACTATAGTTGGGATGAGACTATTAAAAAACTATCAGAGTTACACCCTTGTTGATGATGCCAAATGCCATGAAGGAAGAAGAAGGGCCATATAGGAATGTAATACCTGGCTTATGTAAGTCAGACAGAAAAATGAGATTTTCCCTTCCTTTGTTCCGATTACAATAAGAGAAAATGGAAGTTGTTTTTTAGGTCAAAAGTAATGTGTGCAATGTGCACAACAGAATTGAAGATAGGGTTGATGGTGATGTGATGATGATGTGATCCCAAGCTACTAGTTCCATTACCTGGTTTTCACTTCTCCTACATCCGTAATCAACACAAAAAACAAATGGCTTTCATAGTAAAGGTATATTCGTGTACCTGGGAAAAAGTTTCTGTTCCTCTAGAACGTGTACTCTTGAGAATAAGAAGGAAGGGTACCTCAAAAAACAGGGTACATTTTTTCGGTTGCAACTCCTTTGTTTTAGCATTGTTGCTCCAAGCAAAATGGGGAAAAGGAAGAATAAAAAAGAAATAGAAATGGAAGTAAGCTCTCAAGATTTGGTTGCATCCATGAAACAGTTTTTGACGAAGCGACTTGGATAAAGCATTTATTTAGCCTAGATATGGCTTGCAAAGGCAAAACTCTCGGCAAGTTACGAAACAAAAAGTCATGACATAGTTTAGTTTAGTACATCTCTCTATGCCTAAATATCTATTGAGAATTGAGAGACCACTATCACATCATAATCATAAATTATTCAACCTTGCATTTTGTATCATTCTGTAGGCCTGCACCAACAAGAGAACAAAAAACTCAGCATTGAACACTGAAAAGCTAAATTTAATATTCTAATGGAAGCAAAGTTCAGGCATATGTGGATGGTCTGGAAGGAGAAAGTATATTCGTATACCTAACCTCATTTCAATGTCTCTTTACTTAAGTCATCATCATTAAGTTTGCAAGCGCATAATACATATACTTCTCCGGTTTCTTTTCACTAATGGTAAAAACCAATGTCTTTTGCATTGATACAAAAAGTAAAAGATGTATGCTGCACTTTTTTTTAAAATGAAAGGTGCAAGTAAAAATCAGACGAAGTCTTCAAGAGGCTAGTATAAGATCCAAAAGAAAACCAACATTAAAAAATCCGACGACCGGGTACATAAAATAAGTAGCTTTTTCAGTAGCTTTTAGGAACAATAACGTATACAAAACAGGCCGGCAAAATTAGGTTTTAATGACCCACGTGCGCACATAATGGGCAAAATAATCGTTAGCTGTCCCTCGTTCTCTTTTAGAAATAACAACTTATGTATGCGAACATTAACTGCTGCATAATACCTATTAGATTGTATGCATGACGTTCGAGAACTATGTGTATTTTTAGGGTTAAGAAAATAAGGAAAGGCACGACGCTCATTAAAGTCTAATAGTAGCATCGTAGTATATTCACATCAAGATATTGTATAATTAGTTAGTAAATGTGTACCTTTTCTTGCTTCGAACGCAACAGACAACAAAACAGTTATGTGATGTCCTCGTTGACGACTTCTAAGTTTTGGTAGAAAACGTATTCTTCAATTCAAAGTCTATTTCTCCTTAGATCTAAAAAATAAGCAACCAGAATTTCTATTTTGAGAAACCAAAAGCTATATATTGTTATCTGGTATTTCAAACGAAACTAGACTTACTCTAAAACTTCAATAAAAGGACAGGTTCGGTTTTTAAATAAGTCTTGCTCACGTTAGTTAAGTAGGCGTGGAAGTGCAATGGATTCCTAGTTCCTAGATAAAATTCGCGATTCGATGAGCAATATATCTGCAAAGAAAATACGGATTGTTAGACGTAACTCTATATTTCCATGTAAGTATTTGATGCTTCAGATGAAATTCATATTCATTTCTCATTGGTCAAATGACAACTCACAAGCAGTAAAATCCAGATGCTCTAAAACTAATTATTTATGTGGAAGACAAGATGAGCTAATCCTTTCCGGGTTCAAGTATTTGTTGATGAATGAGCTGTTTCAAAATAAGAATACATAAGTGATTAAGCCTTTTATATGAAACTTTCACTTTTTGTCAAAACATTTCACAGGATGAATTGTCTGAAACAACAAATGACACTACTTCTATAAGTAATTGTTTTATATTTTTCTTTACCTGTGCACAAACGAGCAAAAAGTTATAGTGATGAACTCATACAGACAGTGACTAACTATTCTAAACTAATACTTGGTTTGTGATGTGATGCGTTGTCAGATCGGACCAAATTTTTATTTACTAACCTTAATACATGCACCCTAAACCAAGTTGGTCAAGCAAAGGCAAAAAACATAATCTCTTCCTCATATAAACAAACTTGATACACGAGATGTGTAAAAGCGTGTGTGTGTGTGTTTTTCCCTGAGATGCCTTTAGATAGAATTTTACTTCAGCTGACTTATCGTTAAAGCAAGCCAAATATGTATGAGGCATGAGGAGGAAACAATGTATTGATGCACCTGTTTTTAAATGCTTTTACGCTCGAACTTGTGCATCCAACTTTGAATGAATGAATGACAGGATAAAAGGAAAATCATCATATCATAATCATGACTATGACACATTTCATATGACTTTTAATTTATGTGAGAATTTCTTCGTGTTCAAAGTTAATCAAAAGGGATGAGTTCTAAAAAAATAATGCAAAAAAATTCTGAACAATAAAATGTTTAAATTAAATTAACAGATCAATTTTATTCTCATTGGATTTGCTACATATTTTGCCAATAAAGAAGATTTCATTTTTACATGTGGTGAAATCGATTTGATGACAAACTACAGAAGACCATTTACTTACATTCCTGTCTATTGTTGCTTATTTTAATTAATGCTTCCGCTCTATCATATTGATAGACGTTTACAATGCCGAAGCACCAGAGATAATTTCGATAAGTTCTCTTGTAATAACAGCTTGTCGAGTTCTGTTGAATGTTAGAGACAGTTTATCAATCATCTCGCCGGCGTTCTTGCTGGCGTTATCCATGGCGGTCATCCTAGAGGACTGCTCAGAGCAAGCGTTCTCCTTCATCGTGTAGAAAATTTGGGCAGCCAAAGAGTACTCCATATAACTTTGGAGTACATCAGCGTCTAGCGAATCGTACACCGTCATTTTTGGTGCAGCGTTGATTGAGTTTAAACTGTATATCGGGATTTCACTCGTGGCATAAGACACCACTGACTTGAATCTATTGTAGACAATGGAACCTGAGTCGTATTGATAACCTGAGTCCAATATGGCAGTGGCAATTTTGGATGCATCCTTTAAATATTAATGATTTCTTAGTTAATCTTAGTTATAAAATTTCTTATTTTAATGTATTTATCATGTTCAACCAATTCGTTGAATGTACTTGTCATACCTCAAAAACAGGCACCTTTCGCCCGATTTCCTTTGCAGCAAACAGAATATTTCCTCCGAACAAACGTTGCAAAAGAGACCTAGACTTATCGCCAACGCAGACTACCTTTATGTTGTCGGGAGTGTTCTGCAACTTATTCTGTGGAAAATGGAGAAAGGCAAATTAAACTACTATACTTATATATTTTAATTCAATTTTAAAATGTACAATATAAATGGATGCATAAGCGTGCACATACCCTGATAAGCCGAGCCACAGAAGTATGGACAGCTCCGCATAAACCTCGATCAGAAGTCATGGCTATGATCAGTTGATTCTTGGCATCTTCTGGGACAGTGACTTCCGCCTTTTCATAAAATGCTTGAGAACCTTCTCCGAACGGTCTTGCCAGCTTCAATTCACGCTCAGCCCTAGCATATTTAGCTGCTGACACCATCTTCATTGACTGAGTGATTTTTTGAATGTTTCGAACGGATTTGAGCCGGAGAGAAATGGCCTTCAGGGTGGCCATCCCTCTTGTTTGTTGGCTCCATATTGGGCTAGCAACCAAAACAGCCCGGCTCTGATTGGCAAACATCATTAAATCTGTTTTGGTTGATGATCTTTAGTCAGGCCCTGTAAGAATCAATAATTCACACCTTAGTATATACAAAATTACTTTCTTAGTTTCTTATGAATTAAATTTCTCAAAATGTGCTTGCTTGCTCAATATTAAACTACAGTAAACAACTGCTTTTATTTCAAATAAACTACTGTATTTTGAAGATATTTTCACGAAGCAATGCCAGTTTTGTACAAAAAACCTTATTTAAAAAATGATAGCGAAAAACACCTCACAGCCAAGTAATCTCCTTTCGTATTAGTTTACCCCGTGGTCCCTTGATTTGATTAATTTTCTTATATGTGGAATGCACTAATACGATCTTACCTTATTTAACTTGCATTTGATTATAATTGTATATCAAAATAAGATCAATTGCCGGCATATATCATTTTTTCCGGCCTAAAACTATGATGAAAACGCAAACAAATGTTATTATTTATACTAAATTAATAACCATAAAACGTTCCATTAAAACACTTACCACAAAATGTTTTCACAACCTTGGAATGACCCAAGTTTTTCGAACACTTTTCAAAGTCTTGATAAGGAGAATGTGATACACTAAATCAACACGGGAAAGATAATCAACTCTTCCCAATAATGATTTAAAGTACAGATGGGAGCGGATACCAAAAATGGATTCTGAATTTGTACTAGTGCGGCGAAACACCATCCCAATAGCACCTGGGCTATGATGTTGGCCAATTGGGAAAGAGAAGGGAACATAATAATGTTTGGTATAGCAATATTCCGTTCATATCTGCTGCTGTGCATGACCACAATTATGTACTTTGTATCGCAAAATCAACTCTATACAGCAAGTCCAAGCATTTTGGCCCATGTTATTCCAGGTGATGAATCAGATGTGGATATGAAAAGCGATGAAGCTCATGTCCGTTCATCAAAACGAGTCACGGAAGAGAGCTTGTCTATAAGCCTTCTTTAATAAAGAAAGTCGTGATTACGATTACGACCCCTGGCTTGCCCCCGTGTTCGTCTTTACTTCACCAACTTGAATGACACGGTCATATTGTGCATTTTATTAATTAGTATTATATAGTATTTATTATGAATTTATTTATGTAGAGCTCCAATTGTCAGCGGAATTTTATCATGATCTAGCAATAATGTAATGGAAAAGTAAACACAGATTTGTTTACGGAAATAACTACGTCGTCGTCACAAAACCATACGTTCACTACATTTAACACCCCTTTTCTAAAGTATTAGTGTATTTATATAGGTAGCTTGTTCTACATGTCTCATTAATCATCATTGATCCACTTGATGAAAAATTATTCTATAGAACTATGCGTGACCGTCAAGAACAGCTAAAAGTGTAAATTGAATTGTAAAAGGTCGAATTCGAACATTGAGAAATTAAAGAACAAGAACATCTAGTTTAGTATTGCCAAATGATTAGCTGTATTAATTACGCAGAGTACTATGTAACAAGACTTTTACAAATCCAATTCCATAAGGGCTTTGAGTTAAGTTATTATTGTGATTAGAGGAATGGGGTTAAAGGAAGTACGGAGATGGTCAGCATAGTAGGGAAAAGGGTATGCCCAAATCTAAACTTTAAAAAAAATTAATGTACCAAAAGATTGTACGAAATTTGCATTACTTTGCTTTCGTTTCTTTTAGATACAAGCCGGAATGTCATTTAATTCTACGAATGAGGACTCCGATGATGCTGGGAGCGACCATGGAAACCCCAGCGACACTGGATCTCACGGAGATGGATCTTCCGAAACATTCATTCTTCCACACCATAGCAGAACTTGGGAAATGAAAAAAGTGAACACAGTCTGGGTTGGAGGAGTCCTCATCGCTGTTACCGTATGTTGTTGCCACAGAGACTGCGCAGAAATAAATACTCTTTACTCTCTGTCACTACTTATGATGTCATTCGAAAATGTATTGCATATTGCAGGTTGCTTTACTCTACATCACAGCAGTAGTGGTCACCGTGGAATGCACCGGAAGTCCTAACAGGAGCAATTATGCGGAAGGCAGTAACAATGGCGATATCGTAAAAAATGGCCTTCTCTGCTACGTTCCTTCTGATTCAGTTATCATGTACCTTCAGTCAGTACTATGGGGCCTGTTTTTGGTGGGTTGGGTATTATACGCACCGGATTTTAGGCACTTATATTGAACGCAGCGGATTGAACGCACCCATTTTTAAGGCACCACTTAAAAATGGGTGCGTTTAATTTGGGTGCCTTAAAAATGGGTGCGTTCAATCCGCTGCGTTCAATATAAGTGCCTAAAATCCGGTGCGTATAATCCGATTCCCGTTTTTGGTATAAATGACTTTATAATTATCGAAAATTATGGCGACGTATCGATTTCCAAAGAATTTAATAATGACCTGAACTTTAATAGATCTGTGACCAGTTCATCCAATATGAACATATCAAAGTAAGAAGGAGAGGATACTTGGAATTCTACAACGATACCCGGACGTTAAGCCAAATACCATTTTGCATTGTGTCTGCGTGTAAGAAAACGATTCAGATTGTATTTAAATCACAAAAATATATGTAGTACGTACCTATTTATTTCATGGAAAATGTATAAATCCGTTTTGTAATTTAGGGTGCGCTTTGCTTTTAACGGTATCAACGGTGCTAGACGATAATTGTGAATCTGATAATGTATGCGGAAAGACAATTCACTTTGGAAAAGCAGATTATGCTTTGTTGTTTGTAGGACTGGAAGGATTATTCATTATCGGTTTTACTTCTTACTACATATGTAAGATAAACAAATGAAACGACTATTTTGATTTAAAATTTACGTTGTTTCGACTTATACACACGATACTAATGTTTTTATCAATTATGTGTAGATCAAGTACATCGATTTAACAAAAGTCAAGCACTTCCTGATGTTCTAAAAGAGGAGTTCATGTCAATGGCGACTGACTATAATCCTAACAGGTAAAAAATTGTATGCATTTCTTTCTTCATCTTTCTTTTCGGTTTGAGTTTTAATTTTTGTGTTTATGTCTACTATGCAGTGCCGGTCAAGTGGATGAAGAAATATTCCAACGTCAAGCAGACGTGATCCGTTACTTGAGCGAGCATAACGTAATTCTTCGAAGGGAAGTTATGGGATTAAACCGTCAACTCATGGAGCAATCACGCGGTAATAATAGTGCCTGATAGAACGAAAATTTTAACTCTGGTTCGCAAAGAGTCGGTTGAAGTTGAAGTCAAATACATTGATACCTATTACGATTTTAATATGCATTTACTTTCTTCTGAAAAACACACCCACATTAGATGCTAAGAATGCTAATTTAATCGTTGGGATGTATATGTAAAATTGAGTGAATGCTTAGGTGAATGAGAATGCAGAACTGATTTCTTCCTTGACTGAACTCGTGAAATAATTTTAAGGCAAGTTTTACATACAGCGCTTTTTGAACGGACAGATACGGATATGAATAGTTTTAATTTAGTTTGTTATTCTTTTCAAATTAAAACTGTCTGCCAACGATGTAATGCACATCTAACAAATGAAATCAAAGTTTAAGAGTTTTTTAGATCTTAGAAAACTGTGTTTTTAATACACTTGCTTCCTTAAAGCGATATTTTTGTTGGGGTGAAGATCTTGTGATTAACTGTTAATATAAGTATACACATTACCAGAAAAAATAAACGGAAGAATCTGAAATATTTTTTAAACCAGACTTACTAGACTTGATATCTTGTCATGTCATTTGAATAATGTCTACTGTTTCACTATCTCTTTATCTATATGATCACTTGTATGTATGACTTCAATCTTACATTGTTGAAACAAATTTAACAATACTCTTACTTTGGACAGTGCGTTATGTCATGACTCATGAGATTTGCATACAATCTACCTTCCAAATAAGCGCTATATATTTTATTAGCTCTAATTTTTTAATCTAAATTTTCAAAGTCGTGCTATTTTTGATTCAGCTGAAGTTTCACAGCTCTCACAACATCTTGCGCCTGAGGTAAAGCGGCAGTTTCTAATGTTTTTGCATACGGCATGGGAACGTCTGCACCTGTGACTCGAATGATGGGAGCATCAAGTTGAAAAAACGCATTACCTATTACAAAGAAAAGCATAGAAATTGTAACGCACGAATTTACAAAGAATTGCAAAATAATTTCAACAAACTGGTAATATCTAATCAGATTTTGAAGAAAGTTTATATTTACTTTCACTTATTCTCGCTGAGATTTCTGATCCGATTCCTGAAGAAGGCCATCCCTGTTCTACGAGGACAATGTGGTGTGTCTTGGCAAGGCTCGTTAAAACAGTTTCCATATCTGTACAAAATCGGAAATTTTTATTAATTTGAGCATAAATCGACTAAAAACTGCGACAAAATTTTACAACTTTTTACGTTTGTTTTACCTAAGGGTCTAAGGGATCTTAAATTTATTACTTCAGCATCGATTCCACTTCCTGATAATTCTTTAGCTGCTTCCAAGCAAGTACCTACAGCCCTTGAATGTGCTACGAGTGTTACATGATTTCCTGCAAAATGGAATACATATACATTTTTAAAACTCTGTTAACAGAAATCTAAAGTAGCATAAAATTATTGGTGTTGGTACACGCTGAATTGAAAATGGGTCAAAACATCAAACGTGCTCAATTAAAGTTGTGGGTCATGCAATCACCTCAACCAGAATAATAACAATAAAATAGTTCACTCACAAATGCGGCACCCGTCGCTATTCCAGCGAAACCAATCTCTGTGATTGGAGTATCAATTACTCTTTTGTCCCCGTATTTCTTCCAAAGTCCCCTAGTGATCTATTTAATAACGGGTAAAATTCCAGAGTTTTAAGGATATAGATATAGGGGTCAACCCTAACATTTTGATGATTGAAATTTACAATAATAACATATAATATATTTTAAAGGTTCGCCTTAATTTCTTACCTTATATGCTCCATCATATTGGGCAACCTGTTAAACAGAAAATTCAATCCCAAATTAGATTGAAATCTTTAAATACAACAATACAAGTACATGGTGCACGCAGACGTTAAATAACTTTTGGGCTAAAATTATGGCCATACCTCTTCCCCTAAAACAAAAACCCTTTCGTCTCTTTCCATCTCCTCATCAATGGCAGAGTTAAGGGCATCTCTTACTGTGAGCTAGAATTCAAATTAATTACATTATTAGTTTAAAAATGAAACAGGAGGTAAAATAATGAGGTTTCCGTCAACGTTAAGAAAGTTTGATGCCGTTTTAACAATTAACTTGCCTGTTTTCCGTGAGCAGCTGCTGAAACAGAGAAGTTCCTTCCCATAGCCTGGCGGCACATCCACTGCAAAAAAATATGAAAATGTTGATTGATATTCATTTCACCTTTGATATCTAAGAAGGAAAAGAAGTAGAAGACAGAGATTAATGTTCCATATTTACTTTTCTAGCAAACAACGATCCCACATTCTGAAGCAACCTTGTGGACTCCATTTTTAGTATTTTGTAAATGATATTAAAACTTCTCCTTCAGGACACACCAAAGTCTTCCCTCCAGCAGCAGTGTGTAACAGCTGAGATAAAAAAAAATTTAATATTGAATACAGATGTTCTTGTATTTTACACGAACACGAGTACTTTCTTCTTCAGCACTCACTGGAGAATACACGAAAATGGCCTCAATCACAACCTAAAAACAATCGAAACATTCTTCCTTAATTACGTTTTTACGTTCAAAATATAAAAATTAAGTATAAAACAATATGGAACACGATTAAAAATTCCATTGTTTAAAATAATGTTCTCTCTAAATTACCTTGTTTTTATTTTTAAATCTCAAAAGTTGGGAACACTGTGACCTTGTGCCGATCTTGATCACCTACCGGTGTGGTGTGGCAATCAATCGACCACAAAATATTTCGAAATCCTACTTAATTAATTAGTATTATTGCAAGTATTAAGGCATCATCATCACTATCACCATCATCTATCGGCTGATGTGCAATGTGGATCTCTTTTTTTCCTCCAATAAGAGAAGTCTACTAAAAAGAAGAGTAGTGGAACTTGTTCACGAGCTAGAACTACTCGTGTCGTGAAATACGCGGCGTTACATGCACCTGTTTTGCTATTCGGACTAGCTTCAAAAAGTTGGAATTGGAATTTCGCTTTCATGAATGAGCCACATGCAATTCCACCATCATTATCAAATACTTTTAAATGGTTTCAGTTTCATGTTCATTCCCTCTTTCTCACGGCACAATAATAGGTTGTTGTAGACCAGCAGTAGTACTGTAATGTCTCGTGCTGTGCTTGCTTACCTGTCCATGTGCATGTGAAAATGATAAGGTCGATGAAGAAGAAGATGAAGCCTAGAGCTGTTAATGGCACACTTGGGGTTTGGGATGATGAGAAAGACCAAGACCTGCTGCTGTTGGTCAAAAAAGACATGTATTTCCCCAGGTAAAGATTCAATACATGTAAAAGTATTTCACGATTAAAATATTCACGATCTTATAAGCTCATTTCAACCTGCTGCTGTTGGTCAAAAAAGACATGTATTTCCCCAGGTAAAGATTCAATACATGTAAAAGTATTTCACGATTAAAATATTCACGATCTTATAAGCTCCTTTCGATTGTTCATGGAAAGCTCTTTTCATGCATGTGCTTTTTCGCTGAACGTATAGGATGGCCACGTGTAAATTGCGACATTGCGAATGCTTTAGAATTTTAGCATATGAAACATGAAGCTAGCTTAAACTAACTTCATCGCATAAGACTGATAATAATACTTTTTGGTGCATGTCATGTCACACCGACTGTGACTGAGACGGTGTGCTCCTCTTGATAAGCTATACATGATGATCACGGGGAAAATTATGTTTTACAATAGTCAAAGCAGCAAAAAACATCACTAACGTAGAGCAATAGTGTATATAGTACGTGTGTAGGAAACCTGCAGCCTGCATGGCTTCAAGCGATATTGGGATTAATGTTTTGTTAATGGACCTTGATAAGTGATTACACGGCCACGAGTTACGAGCATCTATCTATGCCTGCTTGCTATAATACAACAGGAAATGGACAATGGAAAGGCACTGGATGAAGCTTGAATGGTAGTCATACTGTTTGTGAATTGTGAGTACTTATATGAAGCCTTGGGTGATATATGAAATGAAAATGGAATTTACCTTTTACTTCTATCTGTAAACTACACTAGTTTGTGTATGTGTCTAGCCTTAGCAAATAAAACTGCTACTTTAATTGCCCCTGGTGTTTCTATTAATTTGGGTCTGTAAAGGTGAAAACCATAATTTTCTCTTACTGATGCAATGGGGAATTCCATAATAAGGAAAAACCTATACATATATAGAACACAGAACAGGCACACCAATTTATACTTACTTGGTTTTTGGTTAGATAAGGTGGTTTAACGCGTGCATTGCGTTGCGGGGGAGTTTGATAATGAATGGAATCTCTTACCCCACTTGGGTTTAATAACAGTATTAGGGGTCTCGTCTCGACTTACCCTTTTTCTACATCGGTGCTTTCATTAGAGGAAAAGCATTACTATTACTACTTATGTAACCGTTGGCATTTAACGAGCAATGACTGACTCATGATTATGACAATGGGTAACTTGAGATTCTTCCAGGAAATAATGTCTTCATCTCACTCTCGCCAGACACTCTAATGACATGAGTCATAAGAAGTTGCCTCCATCAAGCAATTTGATTTTCTCTAGTTGTCACTTTAATAAATCATTTCTTTCACCCATTTTATCTTGAAAGCATGTGCTTATCCATTATTGTCGATCGTTGCTCGTAATGATCATCATCATCATCATCACCGTGATCACCAAATCAAGGGAGTTTTTTTCTGGGCATTTGCCTTTGTGAGAGAACCATCACGAAAATTCTGCCTCCTTCTAGGTCCACAGAACAAGGTAAAGCAGTACAAAGTAGTAGTAGCAGTATTGGTAATGCCATGATCAATATTTGACCATTTTTATCTCCTTTGTGTACTCTCCATTAAATCAGTTCTGTTTTATCTCATCCAATCATCTTTATTTGTGTTTTGATTTATTCTTCTGCATCCTTAGTCGTCCCATTCACATACATATTTTCAATCAAAGTCATCCTTGATCTTGCCCTTGACAAAATCTAGATCGCATCCTATCTTTCGCATTCCTGAACATTGGGCAAAAGAATTCTCATACGCATCCAAAAGCAACATTCTCGTAGCATTTATCATTCCGTTTGTTCAAGCATGCATGTTCCAATTTATTGTTTACACTTAATCATCTCCGACTTCAACCACCGCCTCCACTATTCAATGAGCTTTTGCTTTATGTTTATGCTTCATCATATGCCATCATCATCGCTTTCATTATTAAACGACATCCCCATCTCATTGTTGAAATTTGAGATAAGGAGGATGCAGAGGCGGTTTGTGACGAAAGAAATATTTTCCTACATTTGATTCCATGATTCTTCAATTCCAAACTGCTGTTGGACTTTCGCAATATCCTTAATCCACGATTTTCACCCACTCATGAAAACGTCTTTTCGTTGTCGATTGTTGTTGGTGAAAACCGATAATGTCATCCGACTCCAACGTCCAACCTTCATAAAAAATCATCCTCCTCTCTATACCACGTTGTTCGCATTAGCCAATTATTTCAAGTGCTCATGTTTATTTGATCTTTATGGACTTTGCTCCACTTAATCCACAAAATAACAGTTTAAATTTTAAGAAACACGTTTTATTACTCCTCATCAATGGACCAGGAAAATGTCGAATGAAAAAACTATTTCTTTCAGTTGCATAACCCGCACATGTTTCTTTTGATATTTTCACGGTTTTTAAAGCCTCATTGAAAGCTCATGAGTCATGGTTGGCTAATTCAATAGCATTTCGAATATACTTAAAATGACCTCGTTAGACACGCTCTAGAAAATCTTCCTCTCTTTTGACTGTTAACAAAGCACTTGTGTGATCTTTCTAAAAAAAAGTCATAGTCACTTTCATAAACCGCCTGCTGCACTTTTATGATTACTGACACTTATGACAGTGCACGTGGCTGAAAATACAAACAATATTTTTCCCTTTTCCATCATCGCAAGGGAATGCATCATAAAAATATTTAATTTGTTATGTTATGGTTTTAGTCTATGAAAAAACATGAGCATGTGTCTTTATTCTTTCACGGTTGATTGAGGATTTCATCTACGAATCCTCTTTTT
>JAHZMX010004977.1:0-14626 GCA_027743895.1 Seira musarum
CGTATACGTCATCAAGATTATGATCACGCTCATATGACGTCATCTACAAATTTAAATTTTTTGTGGAATTTAAAAATAGGCCATGACCTTCGCCATAAATTTTTGCATGACGTTCACAAAATTAAATTCATGTTCGTGTCAACTTACCCTCCTGGACGTACTTGGCACTGGTTCATGGTCGTTTAGCTCTATTTCCAATGCCACCTGAGACCTCACCTCAGATTGTGCGTTCGTCCTTGGGTCTGGCACTGTCTCAGGCTCGTCTGAGTTTTCCATCGAGTTTGATGACCCAGCTTTGGGCAGTCTCTTACTGATTCGTTTGAAAACTGAGAAATGAAATTAGAACTGCAATCAAGATTTTTTTTATATCCGGTTTACCTTTTACCTTTCTCGATGACTAGGATTTTAATATTTTTAATTATTTTGGGCGGCATAATATTTGAATAGTTTTTTTTCCAAACTGCTCAACTTATATTTTTTGTAAAAATTAAAGTCTGATCGATTACGATCATGAAGATTATTATTAAAAGAGCCACCTTGAAATTAAATTGATGTATTGAGACTTACAAGATGACGACCTGCGATGGCGGTCGCGATTGGCTGGCTTGCAAAGTGTTATGCCCATTACGATGCGTCTAGAAGAGGGAACAAGCACCCGTTTCTTTCACTTCAACAAAACAGCAGAAGCATAAATTCCGGAGCACTAATTAAGCCAGCGTCAATTCCTATTTTGTAATCCGATGGAATCAGTTGAACATTTTTTTAGTTTTCCAAGTATTTAATTATAGTTTTTATTTATTGCATTTCATTGTAATTTTTGAGTGGTGGAAAAAGTACGAACATGTAAATGACCAGCAAGAGCCAGATGGATTATTTTTTTGTCAGAAATAAATACTTTTTTGAAGGTAACGTAATAAGGTGATGGTAGCTTACTTCCACAGACAAAATGTGTTTGACTACTGCGAACAGGTAAAACTGAATATTATGTAGGGTATAATTTGTGACATGAAAATTTTTATACTTCCGTGTTACTCAAGCTTACGCCTCTAAACTTCTGGGTTCCCACTTGTGCAATGGAGTTCTAATTTTTAACATATTCATTTGAAATCCCACAGGTTTAGTTACCTAAAAATTCTCCAAGAATTTCAGTTTGCTCTAGCGATTAAATTTTTTTGGTAAATAGTTTGGGTAAAACTAAATGAACTTTCAAAAAAATTTCGTCTGACATTATGGGTACTTACCTTGTCCGCGGAACAATTGATTTTACACTTAATTTTATGAGTAATTTCCACACTTTTGTTGCAGGCCAAAGCCGAAATACCGTCTGTCTAGTACAATATCCTTACACATTTACGGCTCAAGCAGCAACGAAACCAGACCAGGTTTTTATTTTCACGACCTAACCACGCACGATATTAATTTTGTTACGTTACGGGAGAGAAGGAAAACCCGAAGTAATCGAACTCCTTTGCAAAGTACAAGATCCTTAGACACAGATAAATAAAGAAAGACTGTTTGGAACAGTTGAAGCAAATGGAAACGAAGTTTTGGAAACTCAAACGTGTAATCATAATTTCAGGCATCATGCAAAAAAAAAACAATTTTTTATTAGAAAAATAGAAACCACGATATTTTTAGCATAGCGCAATTAGGGGTTTGTACTCGGCAAAGAGATTCTCAATCGCGATTACAATTCGCGGTCGATAGTTTAATACGTCATTGGCTTGGCATTTAGTGAAAATTACAGAACAAAACCTGCGTCATAAATTATTGTTCCATCATCGAAATGCCACCTGTGTCATGCCATGCTCATATGTACTAACTTGGCTTGGCTTTTAATTGTCACGTTCTTGACGTACTTATGTACCTAATCAAGAAAGTTAAATAGGAACGGTTTTGTGAAGTACAAAATCCGTAGACTTCCAAAGACTGAAAACCACCTGAAACCTCAAGCCTCGCAAATCAAAAGCATTGCTATTTCAGTTGCATCGATCGCAGCTTGAAGAAGCTCGGGTAGGTTCGAGTTTTATTGAGAAATTTAATTATCCATTGTTCCACACGGTACGTATGTTTCATGTAACAGGTTCCAATGAAATTTGATATGAAGATGAGCATTTACAGTTGTTATCTTTTTTATTTCAATTTCCGTACGAAAGAATATGTCGCGCTGGCACGAGGAGAACTAATGCGTCTTTTGAGATGTCGTAGGTATGCGAATTAAATGCTTTTAAAATAATGGAAATTACTTCAGTGGATAACGCTTTTGAGATTTTAAAAAATCGAGCGTTTTTTTGCGGCTGCAGCCATATTTCGATCAAACGGAAGTAAATGATGCTGGGCTAAGAATTCTGAAGGCCATCGCCATCACAACATTTCTTCATGTATGACGTATGAATGTATGTAAAAATCAATGCAAGTAAAATAATACAACTTCGAGATTTTTATTTTGGAACCAAAAATTTAATTTAATTTGCCAAATTCGAATATTGAAAAATAAGAAATGAATTGAAACTGAATATTAATTTTGAAAAAAAAACGAAAAAAATATGTAATAGCCGTCAAACCACACCTCTACCTTCAACTTACCACACAAGTTCCAAGTTACATTGCCATTGGTTCATTTTTGAAACCGCCGTTGTTGTTGTTAAGTTTAAAGACGCTTGCCGCAGTAACCGCTGAGCTGGTGGAGTCAGTGCTGCTAGGCTCATACTCGGACATGGACTCCTGAGCAGAAGAGTCAGACGAAAACGGCATAGCATCTTTCGGCATGTTCTTGCTGGAATGTGCTTTAGGCTCAGCCCTTTTCTTGGTCCTCCTCCTGGTGACCGCATGACGCCTTGGCACATGAACAGGCTTTGACATAGCCTGGATCTCCTTAGTCGCCTTCCTCTTAACACGAGTGCTCCTCCTTGGGAATGGCCCATGTGGGGCAGGAGCCAACGGAGCTGGAGCCTGTCCCATAGTCATTGCAGCGGAGCTAGAAGTTCCAGCTGCTCCTGCTGCCGCTGTAGCCTCCGCAGGTGGAGCGGTGGGTCCACCAGTGTTGTCGTTGCCATCGACCACGAATTCCACAGGACCTTGTTCACACAGTCCCAGATCGAGCAGCTCGAAAGTTGTTAAATTATGATCCGGATCAATGAAATTCGCAAATGCGTTTGCGTCAAAGCCGAGGTTTAAATCGCTGAGACTTAAGGAGTCAAAGTCAGACATTTCTGAAAGTAAATTAAATTAATTAAAAAAAATAAACCCAAGACCAGCCAAGAAATTAATTTACCTTCGCAGTTGAATCTCAGAAATGAAGAACTGATACTAATTTGTTTTTTCGTAGACTAACTTGCTGAGACAGCTAAAGTCTGTAATAAAAAAGGTAATTATCACACTCGTGATTATAATGATAATTAAAAATTATGAGCGACGCAAAAAGTATTATTTAATCACTGATATTCATTGTTCTACTTACGTGTTAACCTTGGGTGAAGAAGATCTTATTTGGTTCTTCCTGTCGCTGATTTGACGTGATTCACTGATTTTGCCAATAAATGGAAAGAGATCGGTTGGAAAATTGGTCTTGGCGTTGGGGAGGGTAATAAATTTTAAACTCTCGTTTATTAATTAACCGAAAGCTTAACACGTTGACGAATTTTTCTTGAAATGATTTTATTCGGCTTCTTAAGAAATGCCTTATAGCTCTGCTATCTTGACTTGGAGAACTGACACCTGAACTGGCTGCCATTTTCTCTTAAGTTGCAGACACTAGGAAGCATCGGTCGTGTAATCGTAGGTTAAGGGAATGGAAGGCCCATTGCAGGAATTGTGCTAAAAAATAAGAAAATACACACTTAAAATTGACAACAAGATTTTTAAAAGAGTTAGCAATATATTTGCCACAACATATGCTTTCCAATTAGCGGAGTGTGAAAATGGGCACCAAAATCAGCCCCAAAATTACGCCATAAGTGAGTTGCTTTCTTCCGCAAATTGACTGCCAATCGATTTCAAACGTCTCTTGTCATTATTCCTGAAGTATTTACATAATTCAAAATTTAATACCTGATTCCGCGTTAGCTAAGGTAAGGTTAGGTTAGGCTAACCATAGAAGAAATTACGTGCTAAAGCCTAAGAAACGTTGAAGTAGGTTGACTGAAACCACAGCGGAGTTTCTAAATAGACGCTTCTTCATACGTGGCTTGGATACATCATCATTCATAAATGCCTATTACAACTGCCACCTTATTACAGCAGTAGCAGTTCATTTTGATATTTTGGCAGCAGCGGAGTCAGTATTTTTCCTAGAAAAGCTTTCATTTTTCGGTGTCTCAATCGAGCCAATAGACACAATAAAAATCCTCGAATCATTCATTTTTCTTGCTAAATTCAACACATAAAATAATTTTTATTGATCACATTGAATTAGAACAATTAAGAAATCCAAGCGGCAAGCTAAAGACAATACACAAAAGTAGTTCATACGCATACATGTACGTATTTTACGGTAGTTAAAAGAGCTTCACAAAATCTCATTCATTCCAAATCAATATCGATCAAATGAAACGAAATAAATATGTTTCGTAATAATGGTAATATTAATTAGACTTATGGATATTTTAAAAGGCTACAGCTAATTCCTGAACAATGTATTTGCGCATGCTCATCAGAGAACTAGTCAAGCTTGATCTATTTAATTTATACAGTTTTCAAAGATTTCTCTGAAAAATGAATTATTATTTCATGGAATTACGAATTTCATGCAATTCCGGCTCACATCGATTGGAATAGCAGGCTTTCAAAAACCTTAAATTTAAATCTGAAAAAATAGAACAAAATTTTTTGGAATACACTGGGGCATGCCGTGGGAATATATGATGTATGCTTTTGTTGTCCTTTTCTTTTTTATATAAAAATGCCACTTTCAATTTTCTGTTAGGTGAATTTTGCGAGTGACATAAATTTCGAACGTCACACAGGCTAGATTAAGGCAGACTTTAATATTTTGCATACCTTCCATAGAATTCTGGACTCTTCAGTTTTTTAAAGAGGGTTTTTAAGGAGTCGAAATCAATTATCATCAGAGAAGCTTCACCTGTTCCACAAGTCTCCAAAAATCTAAAGCAACATCTCAAAATAGCTAAAACCTTCTGAATTCGAAATAATTATTTTGGAAGAGCATTGTGATAGATAATGTTTCAAAAATGCCATTCGAATTGACCCATTGACATTTTTTGGAATCCATTTAGAAGCAAAATTTATCTGGGAAGGGACGCAATGGTAAAAACTATTCATCTGCTCTAGTAAATTAATGGCTGTGCTCACGGATCTCAATTTGTGTGTAAAATGAATATGAGTGTATAACTTGCTCACCCTGCATTATTCCGTTTACTCCCATTGCAACCCTTCCACTTTACTTGGATAATTTCTTCAGAATTTTTAAAAATGACCAGACTATTTCTAGTTCAGCATTTTCTTTTCTTCCTCTTATGATGCGGTCTTTGCCGGAAATGCATTTGGAAAACCTGTTTACGTTTGCCAATTAAAATTAAATAAAGGGAGAAATAAAAGAAATTTTGAGATCACTTTTTACCTATTTATTACTTGAAATGGGCTTACATGAAAATGAACTTGATGCAAAATTAGAGATTGCCTCATGCACAAAATCATTGAAGTTACCCAAACGCTTAAAAAAATTTACTACCATGAATACTATAATTTCTTAAGTAATTTTTAATAAATTTTATTCAGCCTGTGACTAATTCTACACACCAAGAAGTAATAAACAATTTAGACAAAGAGACATTCCAAAGTCAAGACATACTAGGGCTGTGCTTGAGTCGACAAAGTTAACACGACCCAAACTGGATCCTTACAGGTCTACAGGAACGAAAATATTTTCCGAGCCATCGACGACCATGACTTTGGCTTTGATCCTGATCACGGTCAACTTTTAATTTAAATTCGCAAAGTACAGATTTCATCAAAGGTTGTAAAACTTTTTCACATCGCGCATTCACCTGTCCTACTGTCGTCATAACTACCACAATTCCGGCTAACGTGTCAAGTGTGATTAGCGTAAAAATGAAAGCAGGAAGTCCATGGTCTCCAATGCGAAGCGAGCTGACCAGAACTGACAGTGTCAGTCCAAAATCGACCACACAACCAGTGATCACTAGTCCCATGACAATGCTCAGACAGATATTGGAGTAGGAAGCAAGAACTTGGATGTGTCGATAGACTATGGCTGTGTCATATTCCAATTTTTTGGAGGAGTGGATGTCATTTAACAGTTTTGTGTAGCTGAGAATAAAAATTATTCAAAAATATGAAGATGAAATTTTTTATACAACACATGATTTGAAATTGCACTTGAAATTTTACAAAATGCAGAATGAGAGAATCCAGAGATGGAACTGACTCATGGTAATATGGATATAACCCAATTAGAAGTAAAAACGGCTGTGAGTGGGCAAGACCGGGTTTAAATGGGCGAAAATGGGTTTAGATGGACAAAAATGGGGCTTAAATAGACAAAAACGGGTTTGGATGGGCAGAAATGGGTTTGAATGGGCTAAGCCGGATATAATTGGGCAAATACAAATTTAAATGGGAAACGAGGGTATAACTGAGTAAAAATGGGTTCATTTGGTTAATAGATTTTATCAATTGTCAACCCATTTTACCCAATTACTTTTAAAACATTCACTTCAGTTTTCCCCATTTATTTTTCTTAAATAATTCTAACTCGGTTTTGCCCACTTTCTCGTTGGTTTCCCGATTTAATACGTTCTGACCCATTGAACCCCCTTCCAATCTTTTCACTTTCAGTCTGCTATGACACAGTTCTTGCTTGATTTTACCCACCCATTAAAACCAATTTGAAAACGAAAGATAAATTCCATTTTTATCAGCTGGCCATCTCTGGGAATAATTATACTGTTCCTTAAATAATTTTTGGTTGAAATTAGCAATTCAAGTGATTCAATAAGATTCTTTAAAATAATAAATTACGTTTCAATAGCCCTCCTCAAACTGATGGGAGTCAATGTGAGGAGTACGCTTATGCAAACACCAGCGATTGTGATGCAATACATCCACATCCAGCAATTCACGAGAAGAAAAACCTGTTTCAGAATTAGGAAGGCTATTCCATCCTTCCTTGTACATGGAAGCTTCAAAATCCAATATCCAGAAAGCGTAGGCTTTAGTGGATCCCTCCAATGCAATATGTACGAAAAGAATATTGGAACAACAATTACGGTGAGATTCATACCATCCGAAAAAATTCTATTGAGCGTATCCAAAATATTATTTTTTGAGCGCTTCACTCCCTTCTTGTACTTCATTTCGAATTCATGAAGCCCATTCAAGTATGTCTTGATTTCCTCGCTTTTCATTCGGACATCATGCCTGCAACCACACATTAGAAAGAGTGATGAAGCTGCAAACATTGCAAGGAGTTTATATTCCACTGAGAGGTCTTTCATCAAATAAATTTGAATTATTTCTTGAAACACAAGTACAGTGAGAAAACAGTCCTTGAGAAATACGTGGCGACTAATATTTTCGTGATTCTCATCAAGCTGCAAATTTTTTGATGAGCTCCAGCGTAGAAGGCATCCTTTTAGAATTGGACCACCTCTTGCAATAGCAAAAGATCTTTTTAAAAGTCGTGAATTTCCAGACAACATTTCGAATTAATTTTTTTGACAATTTTGCAAAAGAAATATGTGAAGTGTTATAAAGAGTGGTTGCGTTGCTCTTGATGTGCGACTTTTCACTGTATGGTTTGCAATGAAGAAATGAAGACCAAACCGACGGACAAATCTCACATAAATTTTTATCAAGATGTAAAAATGACAGCCATTTTCTAGTTTTATATTTTTATCAATTTTATTGTAAACTGTTTATGAGCTTCAAATGTCGAAAAGGTTTTGGAGAACTCTGCATACACAAAAAAACTGAACTAGAAATAGGCAGAACTAATTGAATTTATTCATGGGAAAGTCATGTGTAAAAATATTTTAATTATGATATAACGATAAATTTTAGACGACTGGGACAAAAATTTCTGGGTCTTAAGTATTTGGACTATGTCACCTCAAAATAATTAGGCCAAACTTGTGCTTGCTTTGATAACTTGTTTCAATATTCATTATCTGATCTCTGTTCTGACTGATTACTGAACAAGGGATAAAACGCAGACGACAAAAACAGTTCAAGCTTGTCTTGTTTTGACATTAACAGCAACGGGATCGCTAAGTCTTCAGTTTAATGACAGCCTTATTTCATGAGCTAATGATAACGGCTTTTAATCAATACCAGCTACTCTTGACAAGAAACTGCTCTTTCTATTCCGTTAAAGGAAGCTCTTATAGGTTATTATTCCAAAAAGAAGAAAAATAAATTTGAAATATTGAATTTACGTCGATTCATTTGCCGTTTTGAAAAAATCAAAATTCTCGTGGTTGGAGGACTATCTCTTAGAAACTAATTTTAGAAAACAAGTCAACCAGGTTAAATTTGGGGCAATATGAACACTGTATTAGAAATTGCTTCACAAAAAAAATAGTTTTGGTTATGTCGATATCGAATGTCATGACATGATGTGATACTGACACACGAACAGAATTGCAAAGGATTTTTTTTTTAATTCTTCCAGCTCAAGTCAGAAAAAGGCATGAGCTTGTTGCAACGCAACCTGATGCTGCCGGAGCTCTCACACATTACAAATCATCATGTCATGAAAATGCGAGTAGGTATTTCTTATTCTTCAGCTACTTTGTTTCTTCATTAAGGTCTGCTTTGCAAGATGAAATGCTGTAGAAGTTTTCTCAAGCTTCCGCTAGAATGCATTTATATGCTCATTTCCCATCCCAAGCTTAAATATTCCTTGGAAATAAAATTTCAAAATATCTTGATCAAATCGGGTAACTAATTATGCCGGATTTTTACATTGTGAAAAAATTTCATTGCAAAAATCCACGGAATAGAAATTTATGTTGAACATAAAATGCCCAAGGGAACGCTGAAAACGACTTTATATTTTATTTCATGTACCAACAGCAATCCCGAAAGCATCAACATCAAATCATTTTTTCTCATGAACTTCAGACTCGAAAGAAATTTTTTTCCTCCTCCCGAAACGTGTTTACGACACAGAGTAAGCTTATGAAAAAGAAATGCTATGCTTCCCAAAACTAAAATGAAATCATGTCATGAAAACATGAATATCATTCATCCTCGTAGATTTTTTTTCTGGTTCGCTCTGTCATCCCACTTTGCCGTATAAGCTTACAAGCTTGGTTAGTTTAGCTAAGCTTAGGTAAGAAAGCGGTTGAATGTCATTCCCATATTGAATTGAACGAACTGTGTCGCTAACAAAACCAATGGACCAAAAATGCCAAATACTTGAAGCTAAAAAAAATGCGAACCAAAATTGCAAACTATTATGACAGTTAACCACACTTGATTATTTCTGGGCATTTCGGTCGTCAAAAGTCTTAGAAAATCATTATTTACGCAAATTATTTTTAATTCTCAAAAATGCACCCATATGAATTCCTCGTCCGACTCAAAGCCTGCCTTAAAAGTGCGTACATTCCATTTTATCTGGGCAGTTTATTGCTGAGCTTAAATCCACGAAGCAGCAAATAATCCGGAATTATGCATTTTGAGCTTTAAAAAAACGTCTTCACCTTATTTGCATGACTGAAACTAATCGTAAGTCGTCATCGTTTCCTTCATAAACAAATAATGCCGAATGCACGGAATTTTTTTTTCGTCATCTGAGCCACACTAACTCAAAAAAGAAACGTCCTTTACTTTCATTTTTAATGCTTGTCTGTCATCATAACTTGGAATTTGTGTGGATCTCGATGAAAATTGATTTTTTTAGTTCAACGGCTATTTTACGTAGATGGAATGAAAAAAAGTGAGCAGAAGCTCACTCAGTGTCAGTCTGCGAGTGACTTCCTCAGCTTACTTAACAGTTCATGTCAGTGGAACTTAAATTTTTTTGAATAATTTCTTTTAGTTTTTTATTTCTGAAAATAGAACAAAATATCTGTAACAATTGGAACATAGCCTCGTTATCAGAATGTGGGGACCAAATTTCTGGAAAACCAGTGACACTGTTAAGCTGCCTAATTTGTTGAGGTGTGCGTGCGTGTTTGTTAGTTCATATTATGTCTTAATGCATGCTTGGAAGTGTATTGGAACTTCAGTGTCAACATAAGTTAACTCAAGGCCTGTGGCGGACTAGCAGCTAGGTAACCAGATATTAAGCATGGGACAAAATCACCAACGAAAATTAAATGGCGATTTATGTCAACCACAATTTTTTTTAAACAGAACGTCATTCTATTAAATCATACATGAGTCGCAATGCAAAGCGTAGGCCTTTGTTCACCTTGGAGGAAGGCAAAAGTTGTGTATCTACGTTTTTTCATCAGCTCTATTTTTTCACTTGCCATCCAAAGTGATTATGATAGTTCTCAACATATATACCTATTTGCTTTCCCTGTGGATGTTAATGGAAAAGAACGCTGTGGAAAGATGCTTCTTCTGCTACTACTTCTACCGAATACGTTTCCATTCCCATCCAACCTCATCTCCAGACTCACTCTAAAAAATCCGCACACACTATACACATGTATCATTATTTTATATTTATTGAAAGGAAAGTAAGCAAAGCTGTATCCATCCAAAACGGGAAAAGAGGGGATATGACAGACTCTGACGATCTTCCCCGACTTTCACCCATCAACATGTAATGCATTGAAGATTTGAACATTGAACTTTGGTTGGGAACAGGTGGCTCGTTAGGGGAACATCTCATCCCATAATACCATTATCCATAAGCACCACAAGTATTACCAGATTTACTACCCGATTTAGTTTTCGACTGGGAAAATATAATGGATTTCTGATGCAAATATATATTTTCAAGTTTATCTTCTTCTTTCATTAATTTGGTGGAATAAAGATGGATTTGCGAATCTATCTGAACTGTGCATCGGGTGTTCAAGAGATTATGGATAATTTAGTGGAAATATAAATTATTTATTGTGCGTCGCTCCTATTCCTAGAACTACTATAGTTCTACTGGTGTAATTCAATTGTGAAATGAACCAAGTCTTATTTTCTGAATATAATTTATTTTAAGGGAAATTGATTAAAATAATTACATTTACCGGAAGTCTGAACGAAGTCAATCAAAAACTATTTACATTTTTATATTATTTAAAAAAACAGTCAGAAGCTATTACATAATTCAGTTTGAAGTTTTTGGTAACGATGCAAATATAGAAGAAAAGAAGTAAATGTGATTGAGTTCATTTCTGCAAATTTTTTCAATATTTTTAAAAAAACTAATTTCAAGTCTCTGGGAAACAAATTTCTGGTGAGTACCCTATTAAAATAAAATTGTTTTGCAGATAATTTTGGAAAAAATAAAAATCATTTCAGAAATTTGACGCATAAATTTTCAAACGTAATAAAATAATTTTAATTATTTTTATTAATTCTAATCTTTTTCCAGTGAAATGGCTATGAAGGATGAGAAGAGGAAGGAACTTTCAAAGTTCGAACAAGATATTGCACAGGGTAAAGTGAAAGTGGATGAGCAAAACAACATTGTGGAGATCAAACCACCTCCATCCAAGGTGCTGGAGGACGATGATTCCATCAACGTCGACGAATTGATTTCAGCTGTCCCGCACTGTTTTCTAAATCGATACTGGCTCCTGGTTTTTGTTGTAACCAGCATGGTACAAATATTCAATTTAAGTTGAGGCGAAGGACAATAATTTTTTTTTTTACATTTTTTGAATAATTTTTTGTTTGCAGATTAATGCGGGGTTTTGCATTGCTTATCTGTGCAACGAGATTCCGATATATGTTTTCGGAAAAGGAGGTAATTTTTTTTAAATTATCTATTAAATTTCTAATTGTTTGTAATTGCTAATATTTTTTTAAATTTAAGGATTCAACTGGAAATCATTTGGTTTTGGATTATTGTACCTGCTTACCGCTTTCCGAATTGTTGTCCAAATTGGATCTGCAGTGGATTTTTACAAAGGATTGCGCAGTGTAAGTCTGTATCTATTTTCACATTTTTTAAAACAAATAAATTTATGTTATAATTTATTCATTAATTTTTAGTCAAACATGAAGAAAACCTACAAATGTGTGATGCGCTACATCAATGCTGGACTATTCGTTGCAAAAGAACAACTCTTCTCCGTCATTCTGGTTTTGACACGAATCTTCATTGAAACTATGCCTGAGAATGAAATCATGTGGAAATTCATGTACGCCGTGTCCAACTTCATTGATATTGCTTTATTCTCTTGGGGATTCATGTTTTATTTGTGCTTTGCTGAAATCATTGAGGTCGCATTGAATGAAGAGCTTTCAGACTCTGATGATGAGAAGACTCCGACCACAGTCTAAATCTAAATGCGATCGAGTTAATTATCTTGAATTTTTTTTAAAATGTGGAATTAATTTTTTGGCGTGTGCAACATAATTAATTTATGTTGCGTGAATTACGAATTTATCAAAAATCTAAATTGATGGTGAAGGGTAATGAACTACATGAAATCATAATTTAACTAAACTTTGGACCCGGAAACTTGAGGTTTTACGAATATAAAGTCTGGAAAAAGGAAACAAATTTTTAACGATCTCAAATTAAATATTCCATATCCGCCAAACTTTGTTGGCGCCATCTTTGAAACTTCAATTATATCTATCTTTTTTCGACACCTTTTGATTTTGAAAAAAAGATTGACTTTAAAAAACAAAAGAAAATTATTACCTGAGAAAATGGATAACAAATTTTAGAATCTCGAAACAAGGTGACTCGAGTTTTGAAAACGTAGAGCTATTCACTTAAATTGTTTTATTAAATTAAAATCTAGTAAAAAAATAATTATCTTCTTCGCGTAAACTTAATGTAAACTACATTTACGGTTTCGTAGTTGTGTAAAATAAATGAAATGATTCCAATGTTAGAAATTAGTTAGCAAACAATTTAAATATATCAATGTATTACACAATTAATTAAATATTTAAAGAACCACATTAAATATAGACTAAAACTACTTATTCATATCGATTGTGAAAATTAAAAGTGAAATGAAATTTTAAAATAAATTTAAGAATCCCAAATAAAATAGATTTTTTTGCATGTGTGAAGAATCAGAAAAAAAATTTATATTTATTCAGAACATAATTTATAAATAAAATTGATTATAATTCGCTTATTATGATGCCAGTATTCCATCCGGAAATATTCATAAGGGAATAGGGCACTCCGTCGTCCTGGCATTTTACGTGCATTGCATGCCATTATAAAACGGAAGAAAGCAGATGGGAGTATGGGAACACTGCTTCAATGTGAACAGGTAAAAATATGCTTCTGATCATATTCTACTCAAAGCAAAGCATGAAGCAATAAAAAAATTCATCTCAGACTGACTGACTCCCCCCAGCATAACCCAAGCCAAACATATCATCACCGGAGGAAAAATTATGTCTTGGGGTATGAAGGATCACCAATGTTGTATTTACTCTTACTACTTTCTCCTTCGGGGAGATCGATCAATTCCTTTCATTTCCTGAAAAACAAATTGTTCCAAGAAATGTAGTGACGATAGCGCTTCTTGTTTTTACTCTTGGGAACAACTGCGATGAAGTTTAGTTTTTTTCCCGATTCTAAAATTATTTTTATGATGATTAAACTCCATCCAGAGTTTGTGAGAGTAATTGACCTGAATAATTGGGACCTGGACACAATTATCACTTAAGAACGTGAAAATTTTTTTGAAAAGAATATTTTTCCCCAAAAGCTTTTAATTCGATAAAGGAATTTTTTTTACAGAAACTTATTTTCCTAAAATCCTTTCCTAATCATGGCGCCCAAAGTCGGAGAGTTATCTATACCCATGGAGCAAATTATTTATCCTGGGAAACAAAAAGTGGATGAGAAAAATAATTCAGCAGACGTTGACCCAAAAAAGGAAGTGGAGCTGTCCAATGTGGATGTCTTTGAAGTGGGAAGTGTGAAAAAGCCATACTTCCTCCTGGCTTTTGTTCTCACAAGCACGGTAAATTTGCAAATTTTAGCAAAATTAAATTAACCTCGTTTATAAATATTAATTTTATACTTGTGGATATCTAGTTAAATGCGGTGTACTGTGCAGCATACCTATACAAGGAGATGCCGGAGTACGTCTTGCTTAAACAAGGTAAGGCATCAATTTTTACGCGTGAATTAAAATGAAAACGGGTCGGCCTTTCAACGAAAAAAAATCCACCAATGTTGCTCTTGCTTAACAAATGTTTATTAGTTCATTTCCGGACTCTAAGAAATTTCAATAAATTTTTCGTTAAGGTTATTCTACGTGCATTAAATGTTTTGTCCATAACTTTTGATCAGATAGGAATTTTTAAAATGTTTTTGGCACGTTTTGAAGAGCTCCTTGTAACAAATCGTTTGACACCAAAATGACTAAAATTACTATAAAATAGCAGCTAAAATCGAGGTCGGAAGCGGACACGGGAAGGAATTTTCCACAAACTTTTCCAGCATTATCCTTGGTGCGATTATCTTGATTTTGGTGTCAAAAGG
>JAHZMX010004978.1:0-11362 GCA_027743895.1 Seira musarum
GCTACGTCATTATCGCTGACTGAACAGCTTTATTACGGTCAACTATTAACGGCAGGGTCAACGGTTGAAATTTTTTTCATATGACAACATATGGCTAGTGATAGCTTATTCGAAAGCTCTTGAAAATCTACTTAAGCCAGACTGTGTATTTGAAATTTCGAAATTTTTTAACGATAAACGGCAAAAGACAGTTGAAGATTTTTTCAAATGGAACATATACCTTGTGATAGCTCATTCGAAAGCTCTTTAGTAACTGAATAAGACTGTGGCATTACAATTTTGAAATTTTATAACTGTAAACGGCAATCGGTGACTAAAACAATTTGCATATGTGTACTGCTGTGATATCGATATGAAATATGCATCTTATGACAATTTATGGGACATGATGGACAACAGTATCAACAAGACATTATAACATAAATAAAAAACAGCATTTAACCCTTTACTCAGCTACGTCCTTATCGCTGTTTTAGCTGCACTAGTTTTTTATTGGCAGTCTCCGAGAACCGATTTATTTGCCTTTTCCGTAAAAATCATTTTCCATGGTCTTTAGCGGATGATACTGGATTCAATTTTTACGAGAATAAGGAAAAGTATTATAGAAAGTAGGAACATAATTTAGGTGAAAAGTTTATTTTTAGTTGGATCAATCACCTAATTTGTCTGGAAGATTTCCTTGTGAACAATGTGGCTTTTTACTCTTTTGCGTCATCACATCACCTCCGTTAGGCTCGTAACTTCATCCTTGTACGTTTGAGAGGATCTTGCTCTTGTTTTGGCTTTAAAAAAACCTAAAAACTCGTCAAAGGACACTTATTGCAAATGAGAGTAAATTTACGAAGTTTTTAAATGCAAACATGTTGAGAGCAGTTCAAGTGAGGTGATATGATGACGAAGGCATGCATAAATGTAATAGCGTTGTCCACGTCGTCTACAAGGAAAAAGCAAACGAAAATTAATTTACAGTTCTAGAATAAAAAAAATAATAAATTTTTACGTCATAGCTTGTCGTCAAGTGTCAAGTCAAGATACAGAATAATTTACAAATGAGAACACCGATTCACTTCCAATTTGAAACAAAAATTTCTTGCTGCAATGGAGATTACGTGTGACACTGTGTCATGCAATGTATCGCCAAAAACGACCTGAAACATTCTTCAAAAAATTATTTTCAGGGTCCACTGCGAGAACAAATATAATTTCATTTAGTCCCACACTAACTCAGAAAATTTATATTAAAAATATGCCTGAAAAAATTTCTGGCTTGCTCGTGGACCCCACCCCTTGAAACTCTTCTTGGATTATCCAAGGCCGTCATGAATGAACCTCCTTCAGAGATAGTGTTCGACTGCGACCAAAGCTGATTAAGAGGAAATTTTTAAGTAACGAGCCCCTTTCCCTCCCAAATGGTATGTGAACGCTTCCAGTTGGTGTTGCCTAAAACCAAATTAATTTCCGACGTTAGTTCGTACCACCTCTGTGATTGATTTTAATTGGGGCGTCTGTTTTGTCTGTGCTCACTATATAGTTTAAAAGAGGTCAGCGATAGCTTGCAAACTCGGAACAAGGGTTCTGTGTTCACTGAGGATGATACTGTTAGCATGTTAAAACCTTCCACGGACTAATATAAAACTGTTAGTAACCGTAGATACAAAGCTGAAAGATTTTCAATCACACCTGAAGCCATTGTTCCAAAATCAAATGTTATTGATTGCGGACAGAGACGGACACATCAAAACAGATAATGTTAATTATGTAGCTTCGTAAAATTAATAAGTTTCTACAATACTAATACATACTAACTAAAAGATATACAGTGTAATATAAACTCAACCGCTGTCAAATGTCCTAACTATCCATACACCATATTTATGTATGCTCTGCTTTCAAAACAAAAATATGTAAAGTGCTACTTGCTGTCTATAAACTCGTTGAAATGGCAAGTCACGAAAAGAACAGTCAAGCAATAAATTGTCCGATTTGAGTTTAATTTAGTCAGCGTTTGTGCTGAAAGCTTTGGAAGTTAATATAGAGCCAAGGGACGGCGATATAATTTGAAGCGTACTGTACTTGGAGAAGGCTTGACCACGATTTAATCGAATTCGATTAAAATCGATATTTTTTTTTATTTTCCCCAGACAATAAAATAAATTTGAAGCAGTGTAACGTAGCACCATTTCCTTTTCGCCAAGAGATGGATCAGAAATTCAAAACTCAATACTTATTTAAAATTGCCGTTAGTCGATTCTGCTGATATAACAAAAATTACAAAAACACGAATAAAACCACTGAAAATTTAATGCTTTTCAAACTTAAAATGTAGGTTTTTACTGGAACTACTAAAATTCAAACTATAAAATATGCTTATGGCTATATAAAAATAGCCTTAACGCGCTAATTTTAAATATATATTTGAATTTCGAATGTAAAATCCAACAAAATGAACCTAATATTTTGTTACGAGAGACAAACTGGCTGGGAATTTTTTTAAGTCCAACGGGTTAGTCAAAAACCTACTTTAGCTAAACAAGCATTAATGTTTTGTATCTTCAGCATTTGTTTAGCAGGCCGTATTTAAAATTTTCCATTTTTAAAACTCATTTGGACTAGCAGAAAGAAAAATGGTGAAGGGAAAATCCTATTGTGGGTCAATCTTGACATTGCACCAAAATCTCTACAAAAAGTATCCAGTCCGACTGGTTATTGAATGGAATTCCGCAAAAATATATTCAGAGGGAATCAAATCGCGTCACTATTTCCTTTAGTATTTTCACATGTCCGTAATCATCTTTTTCCTCGGATTTGGTTCGATGTGTACTCGTAGTACAAGCACGTTGGTCTACTGACCTTGCCTATGGAATATGTCGAAGTCATAATAGCGAGTTACAACACAATCAATGACTTAAAGGAAACTTTATCAAGGCGAAAACCATATCTTCAAGATTCATGAAAACCCGATAGCAAATTCAGGTTTTTATTTAATTCACTGTACGAGTTTTACTGATTTTCATCAGTCCTTTTCCAGGATTGCAGGTTATTTTCATCGGTGTAGTACTTTATTGTGCGTTCGGTTAATTTATTTTGGGCTATTTTCCTCTTTTCCTGGTAACAGAAGTCGTACAGATTAGCAAGAAAGCTGAGCAGAAGAGTTTCGAAAGACAAGTGGGAAAATTCAATAAATGTTTAATACGTCGACGCCAGGGGTGTAACTCGCAGACATAATAGCGCATTGTAATGATTAAGTATATTCTAGAAATCCAGAACTCCTTTAAGTGGTGAAGTCATTGAACAGAGTGAAGCGTAAAGGTCAATTTGACTTTTCACACATAAATAAGGAAAAAGCATTGATAGTGTTTCTAAAAAAATACATAATAACAAACTTGACTCAACAACTTTTTTCTTTGGCTGGAAAAACTAGCTAATTTTCTTTATTACATAGCTAAGCGAATATTGAGATTGCCGTGACCGTCTGTCCGATCGATAACTCTCGAACGAGGTCAGCGATTGACCTCAAATTTGGAACATAGCTTCCTGGCATACTGAGTACGAACCCTATTGTTTTCAAAATTTTAGGTCATCTATTAAAGGCAGGGTCAACTGTTGAATTTTTTTTTCAAATGTAACATATGACTTGTAATAGCTTATTCGAAAGCCCTTGAAAAACTAAGCCAAACTGTCTATTTGAAATTTCGAAATTTATTAACGGTTAACGGCAAAAGACCGTTGAAGATTTTTTTCAAATGGAACGTATACCTTGTGATAGCTCATTCGAAAGCCCTTTAAAAACTGAATAAGATTAATACATTAAAATTTTGAAATTTTATAACTGTAAACGGCAATCGGCGATTAAAACAATTTGCATATATACTGTTGTTAAAGCGATATGAAGAATGAATCTTATGACAATTTATGGGACATGATGGACAAGGACAACAATATCAACAAGACAATATAACAAGATGAAAAAGACAGCATTTAACCCTTTACTCAGCTACGTCCTTATCGCTGTTTTAACTGCACTAGTTGATATATCGAACTTTCATAAACATAATTCGCAGGTGTGGCAATAATCTGAAATTCGGAAACTAAAGAAATCATCACACTTTACGAAGTACGAATATCGTCAGACAGAATTACACTGAGGCACGCGCCCCAGAAAATTATTGTTACGAAAGGCTCTATATAATTCCCTATATTTATGGCTTGGCCAAATGCCGAATCTGGAGGAATTAGAAATTCACTCTTCCAGGAGAAATGCAAATGAGATAAAGATTCTAGATGATCAATGATCACAATAGCAAGTTTCCTACAATTTAGTGCTTAAGAATCTTCAGGGATAACTTCAACATTCCAATGAATCTGAGGGTCAGGGGCGATTGGATTGGGATTAGTCGAACAAGATATTCTTACCGGATGAAACTGCAAAGTCTTCAGTTGATGAAGTGGGGTTGTAAGCGTACCAAACCGAAGCCTCTCCTCCAAAGCTGGTTCCAAATGGCCTCTGAGGAATCTTACGTTTGTCGACTATTTCGGAAAAGGTAAACCAATATGAAATTAAATCTGACTCAATTTTTATACATTTTTTTATCCGACTCGTCTTCAGAGGGACGGCCATGAGCACGGATTCAGAAGTGAAACAAAACACAAGTCATCCGATCTGACGGTTTAAATGCCAAATGGTTAGGTTTAATTGATAAGAAAAACTCTAATCTCGAAGGAAATTATAAAGAAACTTAATATTCGCAAGAGAGCTCAATCAATCAAATTCAAGATCGGGATTCATCATTCTACCAACTTTCAAGGCAAAAGGACTAGTTCGGATAATAAAGTACAAAATTCCGTTCTTATTTACTTACCTCACAATTTAATAACCAGTATCAATCAGTAGGATGATTTCAAATTTTATTTTTAAACACTCGACTTGACTGAAACTTCAAGTTCTTGGCGGAGAACAAAAAAGTTGAGTAGAAAGGTTTTCCTCCTAACGAGTGCGAGAGCCGGCGGCGGCGGCGACCGTAACTAAAGAGGAATGGAAGTGAGGGAAAGAGAAAGAGAGGGGAAAATGCAATGCTACTCACTTATATTATTTTTCACACGATGCCGCTTCCTCTTCTACTCTTCTCACTCTTACCCGCACCCGTTGCATACACGAATGTATCTATGATCATCGAATGTGTCTGTGTCTTAGCCAATCAAAACGACTAAAACATGGCAACAAGCACTATCCAGAATCCCCAAATCCCGGATACTAGACATATATTACCACTCTGCATTATAAAAAATCGGCAAAGATGCATTATATGATGCTGAAGGCATGGCAAAATTGGCAAATGGCTCTCTCTAGCATCTTTGCCGATTTTTTATAATGCTGAATGGTATATGCCAGATACTGCACCTGGGCTTCTTTTCTTAGTTCTTGTTCGTCTTCATTGCATTGCATTGCCTTCTTGTTTTCTGCAGTTTTGATTTGATTTGCTAAAACCAATTCGATGATTCAGAGTATTATGATAAGCATAACCATAATCTTTACAAAATTGAGCATATGCATAAATCCTGATTCATTATAACATGTTACGGAGAAATTAATTGTATAACGTAATTTTATTAATTGTATAACTTTTAATGAAATTGTACTTCTTTTTAGAAGCTGTTTATAGTTCTGCACCTCTTCTTCTATAAAAATTCTTTTTTTAAACATTTTTGTATACTTTCCCTTAAGCATTTTAAACAATAGATAATTTTTTTTAATTATATGACCATTTACATGTCCTCGTTGATCTGATCTGAAAAATAAACGTGTAGACCAACTACTGTTATTTTTCATGTAGAAAGTCGAGCACGTTATGAATGAATTCCAATGGTGCATTAGTCAACAAAATCATTGTCGATTATAATCTTTTTTCTTCTCACTTGTCCATTTTTATAACATAACATGTGATAATATCTGATAGCCTTTAAATGTTCAGCTCAAATAATCTTATCAATTTTAATTGCAATGGTTTTGTCATTTTCATTGTCTTTGCTTCAATTCCACGTCAAGTTTTTTTCGTTTTATCACGTTCTCGTTCGTGGCTACTGGCTACCTGATATTTATTTTTTAATGACCATTTAAAGTAATTACATCATACAAGTCATGTTCTTCTTATCTCCAGCTGAATCCAGCTTCCATAAAAAAACTAATGACGTTAATTGTGTAATTGAAGTTGCCTTTGCATAACAGGAAAAAAAATCATTTTGTGAACGACACAGTTGACATAAGCTCATCAAGAGAATAATCCGTTTTTGCAAATCTCTATTTCTTTAAAATGAGTTCAATTTTCGTAAAGCAGGACCAAGACCCCTCAAAATTCCAGCTTTTGTCCCAAGACTCAACCACCTCGAGTGAAGGAGATCCCTCCTTTGGCCATCCATCTTCCTCACTCAGTGGCAGTGGAAATAGTGAATCATCATCGAATTCGCAGAAGGTCTCAAAATGCAAGCGAATAATCATAAATATGACGGGTGGTCGAACAAAGCAAGGTCACAGGTGCACAATAGTCTGCATCAATCGGTATCCCATCCACCACGCTGCGAGGATGGGTTCTGTGAANCTCAACCACCTCGAGTGAAGGAGATCCCTCCTTTGGCCATCCATCTTCCTCACTCAGTGGCAGTGGAAATAGTGAATCATCATCGAATTCGCAGAAGGTCTCAAAATGCAAGCGAATAATCATAAATATGACGGGTGGTCGAACAAAGCAAGGTCACAAGTGCACAATAGACTGCATCAATCGGTATCCCATCCACCACGCGGCGAGGATGGGTTCTGTGAAGGAATTAAAAAGGCTTGTGGAGAACCACAAGTGTACTCCACCCGGAATGAGCCCACCTCCAGATCCGGAGAATCCTGGAATCATCTCACGTTGCCCCTTAGAACGAGATGAATGTCTAGGACGAACGCCATTACACTACGCAGCATTCACGGGAAATGTAGAGAAGGGATTGATGTGCACCCAAATCCTTTTGGAAAGTAGTGCATTCCATACCGATGCCCAGAATCGAGGGGCAAAACTGAGAAAATTTGTGAATACTGTGGACTACAATCATGAAACTGCTTTACATCTTGCTGCGAGGAATGAGGCGACGAATATTGTGAAAATGTTGATTTTAAATCAAGCCGACCTTGAAATTGTTTCTTTTGACAGGAAATGTGTTCTTCATGAAGTCTACAAGAAAACACCTTTGGCAATGACGGATGCCTTGAACCAGTCCATGTCGTACGTGGAGTTTTGTCGAAGGGAAATTGAAACGCAGATGGATGTTTCGGATGAAGAAGACAAAGGAAAGGACAGGAAAATGCCAACAAAAAGTAGGGGTGACGGTGATGAAATCGACTTCAGTCACAGTTACACAAACGTCTGTCTCAATTTCTATCCCTTACTTGGGGAATGCGTGAATAGGGGGAAGGGGAAGCATGGTGCTCTCATTCCCGAAACAAAATTCCTCCACACAGTGAATCGTAACAAAATGGAAGATGATGTGAGGAGGATCATGCTGAATAATATTTTGGTGCAGGCGTTCCTCCATTTTAAATGGAATAAAATTAAAATGTTTTGCTTTCTCGCCATAGCCATGCACATTATTTGGCTTGCCACTTACATTGGGATCGTCATCGACGTCTTTGTTCTCAACTGTCCTTACGTCGTCATCAAGGGCGAAGACGGAGAAGAAAAAAATCATGATTCAAATCCAACCTGTCAAATTAACTTAGTTACCCATTACGCCTCCGCCTTTCTCTTAATTTGTTCGTTTGTCGTGGGCATCAAAGAACTTTTCCAGTTCATCCGTCTTCGAAGCCTCTACATAAGATTCGAGAATGTGGGTCAGTGCCTCCTCCTCACATTCATATTCGTCAGCATTCCAAACCTCTATTTCAACGTGAAAGTGGTGACAATCGACCCCATCCACTATCAGATTTCTGCTTTTGGTATTTTCCTTGCATGGACTTTGTTCCTCATTCAATTATCTAAGCTGCCAAGGGTCTGTCTTCAATTTCGTGTGTTTGGCCTGACAATCCACATCAATTTCCCTGATCATGGCTTGTACGTAGAAATCCTCACCAGAGTTTTCAAGAATTTCCTCATCTTCATCACAATCTTCTCGTCTCTTCTCATTTCATTCGTTTTTTCGTTCAACATTCTTCTCCCAAATGTAAAGGAACTGTTGTAGTCCACAGGTTTCGTGAATCTATCAAATTCTGTCCTCAAAGTCCTCACAATGATGACGGGAGAACTGAACCACGATGATATTTTCCACAGTGAAGATGAAGAACTAGTTTATCCTGTTTCATCACATTTGATGTACGCAATTTTCGTCGTTGTTGCAACAATCATCCTCTTCAATCTTCTTATTGGTTTCACAATCAGTGATATCCAAGGACTCCAAAAAGATGCTGAAGTGAATCAAATTAGTAATAAATTAGAGCAGATTTTCCTCATGGAATGCTTCCTTTTATCAATGCCCATTCAGTGTATGCTCTGGACGGTTTATCATATCTTTGTAAGGAAGGGAAAGAATCCGGAAGATATTTTGGGGAATATTATGGTCACGAGGAGAACGTCAAAGCAGACTTGGATGTGCTATCATACGAGTATCAAGAGTCTTCCGGCTAAACACAGAGTTGAGATTAGGGATTGGGCTTCAAGGAATTCTTTGAGTATTTCTGATATTTCGGGGACGACGAGATATAACATGTTCCAGAGTTCTTTTACCAGACATCCTAGCTCACATTAGAGCTGAACTAGATTTTAGAATTAATTAGAAAGCGAGTTTTAATTTTAGAAGTCTCTGTCTGTCTGTCCGTTAAATAATTTCGGACATTTTCATCGTGAAATTCGTTAGAAAATGTAACTGGCTTTTGTTTCTCAATGTGCCCCAATTCATGAAAAATGTACTTTAAAAAGAATTGCAAATTAAATTGGATTTTGATGATTTTTGAATTTCTTTTTTGTCGTGATTCTGGCTAGCCACTCAATCTTTCAAGACCTGCAAACAATGCATTGCGCACATTCATTGTATGAGAATTCCAGTCCAGTACATATCGGCATTGTTAACATTTTAAGGCCTCATTCAATTTATTGTCTGTCGGTTTTATTAATTTTTGCCAATTGAATTGAATCTGGCGTTTTTAATGAGCACCCGTTTTTTGACTAGACCATGTCTGAACATTTGCTATAATGAAAAAATATGGACAAGAGAACGACATATTTATGTACTTGCCACTTTCTCAAGAAGAAATACAATTCCGCACACAATTAAAAGCGATAAATGAACCTAAAACACAACAGCAATATTATCATTCAACGTGAGCTTCACAGGACCAGAATTTCTCAGAGAATATTTTCTGGAATTGTAAAAAGTTGAGATAATCCTTCCACATCCCCCGACCAATGCAGGCAAGCAATTTAAGTAAAAATGATTTGACAGGAGGATGAAGAGCTGCAACAGTCCAGCCAATTCTCGTGCGAAGGATTGATTCCTAACGCAAGCTCACTATCTCATTCACTTTCTCTAAGCTCGTGTTTGTCTCATTCATCAACAAATTCTTTAAGACAAATTCGCGTACTCTAACTTCGTTTGACCAGCCAAGACAAGCGGTAGTGTTGCACAAGCTAATCAAGGATAGATAACCTTCCACAACCTCTCCGTCTTCTTGAATATTTCGAGTCTTTCATGTTTCCTAAATTTATGAATAATTTTTCCAATATTCCATTTGCGTTTCTTGCGTTGAAATTGAAATAAACCCTCAGTGTTCGTCTCCATGTCGACTTCACAGAGATAATTCACCATTTCATGTCCACCATTTCATCCCTTTTCAACCGAAATATGTTGATATTGAGAGTAAGAGAAACGGAGAAGATCCTTTCTAGAATTTCGAAGTACAGTGCTGGATTGTTTTTGTTGGTATGAATACTTTCCCAAATATATGCTTTACTAAATATATAGAAATGGGAAATAAGCGAAATCATAAGGAACCCTGAAAAATTCCGAGAGACCTGGAACTACATACATGCTTGGTAGTTGGTAGAAATGAATTTGTAACTGATAGAATAGGAGCAGCTACTAACTCAACAAAATATAGTCTTTTCCAAAATAAAAAATAATCCACGCCCAAAACTTGACCTTTAAATTCTCATGCATTGAAATATTGAAACTAGGTGTGATCATTGGTCGTTTTGAAGGTTATATGAATTTAATATAAAAGAACGTTTTTATTTTACTTTAATGCATATTTCCTATACATTAATGTATACAAATGTTAACATAAGTCCAAAAGAATAATTAATAATTAAATCCTGATCCAAAGCTTTTTTCCATTGAAAAACTGATACAATACGAAATTTTTTGTAAGTCACGCATGTCATAGCCATTACTTTTACACTACAAACCACAAACTCTACTTTATTTTTCAAAACTATAATATTTATAATCTGCCATCAAAGAACTATTTTAACGGATTTAATTTAAAAAATCATGAATATCGAATGAGAAAGCTTTTTCCTTGGCCTCATTCTCTCATTCAGTCTCAAGTACATTAAGACTCACACAACTACGTTCAAGATCGAGTCACTGATCATTGAATAGGATGATCTGATAAAAATTTAAAAGAATATGAAGCTTGTGAAAATGTCATTTCAAAATTGCAAGACTATGATCAACAGGAATGATTTGAATGAAATATTTAAATAAAAAATTATGTTAGTCTTAATTTAAACCTCAACCAATAACAAATCACGTAATCAACTATTTTCAGAAACTCATTTAGCTTTCCCTTTTTTAAAGAATATATTCCTCCTGATACTTTTTTTAGGTATTTACATTATAAAAAACAAATGGAATTTGAAATATACAAAGTGTATTGTAATTTGATAGTTTTGATTTGACACAGCATATTTAGGATAATAATAGGCGAAAAGATAGACATATAAAAACGATAGCAAATTAGGCCAAAAAATCGAAAGAAGCCATTCTGTTATTCAGCGGATACTTGATGAATCTTGGAGATTTTAAGTAAGCTTTGATCCGCTTCAAATTTTCAATCCGATCCATGAAATCCTGCAGATTTTCAAAGCAGGATAAGGAGCCAGGGTCAATAAATTTGTGCTGTGAGAATACTTCGTACATCATGAAATCAACGAAAGTGATCTGTGAACAAATAAGAGGTGTAAGTCAGTCAAAATTCACAAACTGGTCCATTCCGACAATGTTGATGAGTCAAAGAAAAAGTCAATCAGTTCACTGTCTAAAGTATATTACAGTATCTTACGTTTTCACCCGCAAAATAAGACCGATGATCGAGAAAATCAGAGAATTTCTCCAA
>JAHZMX010004979.1:0-16939 GCA_027743895.1 Seira musarum
GTTGTCATCAACATCGCATTTGCACAGGAAACCTTGTTGATTGCAGATTTGTTGCCGGTAAATTATTTATTTTTCAATACGGTTATCGAATGATAAAATATTGCAACATCCTTTTAACTTTTTTTATTTAATATGATTGTTTAGCGGATTCAACGGTGTGTCCAGCCGATGCTCCTAGAAGGTATGACTATATTCAATACAAAAAGGGACCGACTTATGGTAACACGGCAGGAAGATGCTCAAAGGAAACCCAGAGGAAAGACAGTTTTTGGAGATTCTTGTTGCATTGTTCAAACTGCTTTTGTCTTTGCGATGACCCCGGAAGTCCGACCACAATTAGACACGTAAGCTTAGTCCCCAATGTAGCTGACGTAAATTCCAACAAGATTGTAACTGGTGTGAGATTTGTAATGAGCAATGGAGTGCTCCAACTTCAAATTGAGGAAGGTGAACCCACTACAGAAGGTTTAGTAGTTGATGAATCTACCGTTTGGAAACCGCTTCCAACAGTAAACAAAAAGGACAAACGTCAAGCGGTCCAGTTGGAGTACACAAAAAGAGCATTTGATTTGGATGATATACTTGTACCATTGCATCACGTTGTCACAGGCGTACGTTTTAGAATGTTGGGCAATCACGTAAATTTAGAAATTCAAGGCACACAAATAAATCCAGATACCGGGAAGCTTATCCCTGACACAAGCCACTGGATTGGGAATGATAATACTCCCGAATCTGAATCTAACGTTCCCCGAGAAGAACTAATCCTGGAAGATCCAGACCTGCCCACACGCACGCATCATCCCAGTGTTCCTGATTCAGTGCATGATCAGTTCATTCAATTTGGAGCGAGTTCACGCGTCAAAGACGTTGCACAAACAACCGTTCCATTCATAGACATACAAGAAGTCCGCCCAAGACCACCGGTCTGGTTGAAAGGCTTAGGCATTTACCACAAAGGTCAGTGGGGTTATGGGGGATTTATAGCTCCCAGAATATTTACACACAGCGCTGCTGACTACATTCAAATTAGTGATTAAGTCTAAGGCTGTATGCACTTGCCAAGATAATCGTTAATAAATTATCGTTATTCCACAAAATCTTGCCAAGCAAGCTTTTACTTAATATCAATAATGTCTTCCAATATTTCTTGATTTAAAAACTACATACTTTTAAGGTACATACTCAAGTTATTAAGTAATGTAATGTAGCCATTTCAAAGGACAATAATTAAGGCATCATCGTGCTTCCAAACCCTTTAAACCGAATTTAGGGGAATACTCGTTCCGATTGCAAAGCCTTTGGAATCGATAGTGTAAAATTTTGATGATCACGTCCATGATGACACACCAGAAACGAAACTTGGAGTACTTAAGCTATCCCAACTTTTTAAAGAATATATAAGTTTAGATAATCTTGCTTGGTTTTCGCTTTTAGTCACATTCAAGACTTGTTCGCAAAATGTAATTAATTCGTTACAACATTAAATAGTCAAAATATTTATGGTTAATCAATCATAGGGTATTAGCTGTAGCCAGTGTATTTATAAATGAAATATGACAGCTTAGTCGCTAAAAAAGTAAATACCGTTTCTCCGATCCTACATCACGTCCGCAATGTTATATTTTTTGTAAGAAAGTCTTCCAAAAATCGAGTTTATGACACAGTAATTCTTAGTGTATTTAAACATTCCTTTGTGTTGTGACATTATTTTTCTTTTCATACAAAATTTAGAGTCGCAGATAGTTTGAGTGAAAAGAACGTGTGTTATAGACTACTAAATCAAGTAGAATAAGCCATCAAAAGTAAGACATTGTAATTTTCAACAAAAATACGGAATAAAATACAAAAAATCTTAATAAATACATATTCAACCTTGTGTTGCCTAACTTTATTGATGAAAAGCATTTGGGGCGATTGAAGAAAATAAAAGAGCATAATGATTTTTTCATTGCAAAAAAATTAGACAAACTTTGAATATCTCATCCGAAAAGTCATGAATTTGCGTATCTATTTTCTTCCAAAACAACCACTGGTTGTAATATTCCGTAGTACTGGCATAACTCCTACTCCAAACCAGTACGTCATGAGTCATGGAGTGTGTGTGGTGTGGTGAGGGTGCAAACGAGTTAGAAGCGGATAAGTATATACAATGTAGCATAATATACGCTATTACTTGCCATCTCGCCATCATCATCCATAGAAATATTTAGAGAGAAGGCCATCATTTCATCTCGATAGTGCTAGCTCGCACATAGCTCCTCAGAAAGCATCCACACATCCTTCATGTTTCACTGAATTATTACGAATTTCGCGTAAACTGATTTAAATTAATTATTCATGTTGTTTTATGTTTAATCATTTGCTTTATGACTAAATTATTGATATTTTCTTTAGCGAATAATATTTTTGGAAACAACAATATCGCAGTGATATACTTAGAAAGTTGGCCATTTGGGAAGTTTTGAACACCCAAATCATGGATATCATTGTCCTTGCAAATGTTTACCAACGCTGTAGGCAGACATGATTCCAGACTTACGATTAGCTATCGGCCTAATTAAATTTGTTATAACATAATGGAATCCTAATTCCGCAAATTAATATTAATATTGTGAAGACAAAAATCTACAAGGGAGTATTATCTTTTTGGATTTCTCTTCAACAAAACAAGGATAATTTAAGGCAAAGTAATAATACAAGATTTGTGTCCTCATGTCACTATTGAAATCTTTTGGTCCCAAGTCCCGATTATTTATATTAGACAGTTTCATAAGGGAATTTCAAAAATAGATTTAGGCTCCTCAAACAAATAATTGTAATTAGACGGGACTATTAGGGGGAAATTCAGTCATTTAAGTGCATTTAAAAATCAATTCATTTTTCCTTTATTTGCTTTAAAATATTCTAAAGCTGGGTACTTTAAAACTATGCGTGTGTCTATACTAGGCATAAGCATCTGAAAATGTAGTTTAAAGTCTCGAGTTTAATTTTTCCGTGGACTACATCATGTAGAAAGAGCCCTTTATATTTTAAAGGATGTTGGTTTGGTCCAAAGGCTTAAGTATTAAAGACCCATACGTCATCATCAACGTTTCAACAGCCTGAGTAACTGAAAAACTGAACAATATTGCGTATTTCACAAGAAACTTTTCATTGTGCGCTATACTATTCATGTAAACTTGTCTGCAAACTATGACTCTCGGGCTCGAAAGCCCTTTTGTGGTACACACGCGAAGTAAAAAAATAAACGAAATACTGCGCGATAGGATACGAGTCAGCCACAAAACAAATGTAAGTATAAAGTGGACTATGTATATGAAGTGTATAGGTATGACTTTTGTAGCCTGTTATTTTGTCAACACTAAAAAATAAGCCTTCTCTTTTGCTTGCACGCTTTAAAAATTGATTTTATGAAGCGAGCTCTTATAGCTCTTTCATACTTGATATTGGATACGGTTACCTGAAAATGCATTCGATGAAGCAATGCAGTTCACATCACATATCTTATTCTCTTTATTTATTAAAAAATGAATAGGAAAGTAAAGTAAGTAATGATTTAGACGTTTTGGTGATCCATGCAACACCCTCAACTCAACCTAAGAACTTTTGTATGATTCCATATAAACATGTACGATATATAAATGATCTTCTCATTGTCGCTTTGTATAATATGATATGCATCTTTGTAGCTTGAAAATCTTCATATGATTCTGGCATGGATGGATTAGAGTTTTACGTGAGATTTTTCAACCAAGTTGTGCGAGATGAGAGAACATACTACTGCCACAATTATTGAAGCATCAACAGCCAAAAGTACATCATATCATACTCATGATTCTTGATCTTTTTGTGCTCTCCTCAAACTGACTCTTTCCTTTTCAACTAATGCATGTACACAGCATGAACTTCAAGCTTCATTCCTCTCGAGTTTAACTAATAATTATCAGGATTTAACCTTGCCATTTTTTTCAGCAAGTATCAATTTTGTAGTTTTTTATTAATTGCATATTTACAATCATTAATTACAGAAGCAAAAAATCGTAACAAAAAATTGATCCATGAAAAACATATCACGTCAAAAAATTCTGAGTTGCGTCTATTATACCGAAGAAATGGAGTAAAAAGTATGGAGTATACTAATCAACTGTATAAAAAGCCACAGGTAGAGAGCATAAATGAGCAGCTCAAAAAGTCTATAAGCTCTTGTTTGAAAATCGGCAGCAGTATGGACATTGTATGGGTGAGAGTCTGGCTTTCTCACAAGGTTGATCGTTGCTGAAAGAGTCTTCTGGACTGAAATAGCAGTTCCATCCGTACTCACATCGACGACAACTTCCAATGGTTTCAGCAGGCGGAGAAAATTGGACCTCAAGCGCTTGTCATTGTGTGACATCGCGAATGTCCGAAGTTGCTCGAAAATGAGCGCAGGCTTGTTTTGGTAAGATCGAAGCAGCTCATGTCTGGCAGGTCTCCAGTAGATCAACACATCACTGATATGAAGTTTATGCTTGAAACGGAGTTTGCTGTTATTTCCCAAGTTTTCTAAAATCATGTCCATATTTGCAGACGCCACACTTTTCCTACGAATTTCCAAATCACGCAAAATAATTCCGCATCCGTCTTCAGCCGAATCAAATATGGCTCCTCCAATTGCAGAGATGTCTGGTTCCAAGCGTACATGCATGTTCTTTATTTTAATTGAAGAAACCCGTCGAAGTCCTTCATGGAGAATTTTTTCACTCTCTACACTCATTTCATGTTTCTGTAATGATGCTCCACAAGTTAGATATAAGAAAGCATTTTCTATTTCAATGTTGAGAAACGGCGAGGTTAGAACCAGTTCATTCCAAACACTGCTAAACTTTAATGAAACGAAAGTTCCTGCAACCACGTCTAAGGGTATCCCTAATTTTTTCAGATGATCACGTTTGAGCAGAAGACGCTGCACGCTAAGATTTCCTGTCACATAATCAAACTCCACTTGGGAAGGTTGAACTTTTTCAAAGTTCAAATCCTGCAGTCTTTTATTCAGCAGGATAACAAATATCTGCTTGGCTAAGGCCATTTTTATGTCTTCAGGGTCAGACTGTTCAAACTTGTGTCTTGTACAGGCAATGAAGTAATTTCGAAACTTTTGTTCAATGACCAACTTTTAAAAATGGCAGTTTGTCAGATCCCGGAAATGCAAATAACATTACCGGGTTAAGCAAAAGCAGGGCTCGAATAAATGTTTTACTGGGCCCGTTTTATAAAGATAAAAGCCCGACTTTAATTTTCTACACGCCAATCCAAATCTCAGTTAACTTAATCTCTGAGGATCCTAAAGATGGACTGAAAGTGTACTGGATAAAGATCGATTTGCAGAAAACATTTTTCGTGTGAGGATGACTCATCCGGAGTTCATTGAAGACTTAAGCAAAATCATGGCATAAATGTATCAAAGAAAGCAAAAATTTTACATTTGTGGACGTTGTCCATCGGTCACGAGACTTTGTTTTTTGCCGAAGGCAACAAACAAGTTTCTTCTTATCATCAACATACATGCTTACCAACCAACCAACACTTAAGTAGGTAGTAAATGTAGTTGGAGTTTTATTTTAGGGATAAGGAACATTTATAAGATCAAGATGCATAAGTAAGTATAATTTACCTAAATCATGTTTATCATCGAGACTTTTCTAGCCTCTGGAGATGACTAAAAAAATAATTGCTCGCCATTGCAATCGCGTAATATAATATCACATCATCATGATCACATTAAGTACTTGTGCTTCAAAGAATCACCAGCATCATATTATGAAATGATGGAGGAAAGATGTGGTTAGTTGTGGTTGTGACGGGTGGCATTGTAAAATGAAAACATAAGTATATATATGTATACAGCCAGACAGCCACTTCACTTACTTTGGTACATACATTTTTGCTTTGACAGACCTGTGTGTCTCAAATCTTTGTCTGTGTCTTTCCCTGTTCCATCACATGAAATTGCAGTAGTACTTTACCATGGACTTACCGAAAGTTTAGAAACACCTCTACAGCTTCGCATGTTTGTTACAATTACAGATGTAATGGCTGGTGAGGTGCGTCATAGTAAAATCAGCGATTTTTAACTCCAAGACAAACCAGATAGGGGTTTAAATAAAATGCACCTGAAAATAAATATAAAAGTTCCAGCTCCAGCAGGTAGAGTCATATCATATTCCTTTCCTTAGCCTGTCTGGTTCAAGATCAAGTCAATTGAAAATTGCAATTGTTTCATTCAAACAAAGATTGGATAATTTTAGAATTTAATTTTGGACTCCCCTTTTCCTTGGACAACATTGTATTGTAACACAACGTGGGAAAATGTATCATGGAAAGAAAAAAAATTGGTCTTACAAAATCGCGCTAGAGGTGGAGACCACACTAACCCTAACCTTACTAACATTCCTATGCAGTAGTCTTGAGAAGAATTATATGCGCATTATCATTTGTATTATATTTTAACATTTTATTTCAATTATCACAAAATAATACAATATTAAAGTTAGCGTACGATTTTGTATCGAGCGAGCAGAGGTGATGTGAGGAGAGGTGCACAAAAGTTCTCCTCTTCGCTCAATAACAGGAGGCTTACTTACTTACTTACATGAGCAAAATTCAGAAATACACAACACAACAACGCAAAACATCTCCTCTCCTCACACATCATCCAATAGACAATCGATCAAAAAAAAAACAAGCTTAAAGAGCAAAGTATGATTATTCCATGCAGAAAGTTAAGTTTTGTTGGGAGGTTCGAAAGAACGACTAACTACACATTAGCCTTAAAGTCCTATAGATAATTCCGCATATAATCATGTTGCATGCATACATAAATGAAATCGCTGCTGGTTGCTTGGTGTTGCTGTTGCTGTAGCTGCACAAGACAAGAAAGAGCCAAGGTAGTGAAACCAACAAACTCGGCACTCGACAGAGCCACCATGATTCCACCTCTAGACCATCGACCACCCCACCACCACCACCGCTCCACCAACTTTTCCACCTAGTACAACTGCCTTGTCTGACGTGAGTGTATATGCACTATCTAGAGGAATATTTTATTGCGAGTTGCCTTTATCATGATATCAATAAAAAACTTCTATATAGTGTGAAGTAAACGTCATCATCATCATCATCATCGTCATATAACCAAAGAGATGCAGAGTGAATATGCACGCACATACAGTGCAGTGGCGCTTTTTTAACGTGGATTTGTCAATATTGCACACGTACAGCAAGCATAGAGGCAGTTGGGCTGTTGGGCAGCGAAGAAGCCAGCCCCTAAGACCCAAAACCGAGCTGTAATAATAATACTTATAATATGGCATTATGCATATATGCAAGGGGAAGTTTGGTTGCGTTGGGTTAATATGCCTTATTGTTAACTCACTGCCTCTTTATTCTCTCCCCTTTCCCCCTTCTTTTTTTTTACAAAAGCCAAAGCCATATTACCAAAATGCAATGCGTACTACGGACGAAGACCAACCAATACCAAAACCAACAGCCAACTTAACTACAATGCCATCCACTATTACAGCCGAGTCTCACCAGCAGGAATTACTCTTACCGTTTTTTTGTGTAGGAATGATTCTTCTTCGTTTTACAGATACTCTTCTGAATTCTCGCTCCTTTACTAGTTTCTCTCCTTCGTTCGTTCGCTCGCTCGGTTGTTCCGTAATAGAGGATGCTGATATTATTATATTATTATTATTATTGTATTGTATGAAGAGGATGAACCGTAGAAGCTGTGGCTTCGTCGCTCTTGTGTGTGTAGAGCTGTGGCAAGACCGAACCAAGGCCAACAGTTAAAGAAAAAAACTCGGTAAAAAGCCTAGTTTCTTTTTTTGCAGGAAAGCCTTATTCCTTCTACCTACCTACGTAATAGGAGCGATTTTGACCAGACCAGAGACCATCATATCATATCAGCTTTTATGCATTTAGTTGGGCATTTGTAAAGGTGATGTGATGATGCTGATGATGATTAAAAGTCTAAGAGCTCTCTGTTCTCTTCTCCTCCTGCTATAGGGAAAAAAGAGTTCCTCTTCGTTCGTGTTACCATTGCATTATTATTGCATTGATGTGTAGTATGGGAAAAAAAGTGGAGTTTTTGTCGAAGAGAAGTTAGTAGAAGAAGTAGTAAGTGCTTCTCTCGCTCAGCAAGGATCAGTGCACAAGAGAGTCAGTGAAAAAGAAACTCTGCTTTGTTGAGTTGAGGTTGAGGGTTTTAAGCTATATAGGCTGAAAATCTGTAGGATTTTATAAGTCATAAAATGTTTGCCTCTCGTACAATACCGTGCATATCATACATAATCATCATCATCATATCATCATAGGCATAGCAGCAGTAGTAGTAGGAGCATCAAACGAACGAAACCAAAAAGCTTTTTTTCAACAATATAAAGGTGCCAGATCAAGACGAAACACTTCTTTAGGCAAAGAGGCACAAGCAGAAACACTAACACTGCACACTGTTGTAGTAGTTGTGTGCTATGGCTATGACGAAAAAGATGTGTTTGTTGGTTGGTCAAGAGTAAGTAGCAAGAGAGAAGAGTGAGTGAGTGAGTGAGTGAAGAGAGAGAAGTTGGTTGGATAGAAGCAAAAGAGAAGTGTTCGCATTTTAAACTCTTTTTTTCATACACTTCTTTCAGTTTAAATGGGGTATGAGTTAACTAACTAGAGAACTTTGAGTACTGCTCCTCTTGTTTGCTGTTAGAGTTTTACGTGACCTTTCCGTCGTCGTTCACGTAGGTATTCCGCAAGCAGTTTTGCTAGGCTCATTCGCAAAATAAAAGACAAGCTATATTTTATGATTAGCAGAGAGGCTTCACTGTGTAGGCTTTCCTTGGACAATGCTAACGTTCAATAGTTTTCAAAACGTGTTGGGAGAATAAAACTTTGTGTCGAAAAAAAAGACAGTTGGGGAAGAAAAAAGTTTTGAAAATCGCAGTATACAGTGAAGGAATATACAGCAAATATTCCAGCAGTGTTTGAAGATGAATTATTACATCAATCTTTGGACAATGATGGAATTGACCGTGCGACAAAGTCAACAATGCCATTGTAGTTTCCTGTGACTCTGAACTGGAAATATATTAGATTTTTTTAATTTTCAAATTCATAACAAGCTTCAGTAGAATACTTGAAAAATGAACGCTAGTTTTGAAGCGGGGATTATGTCTCCCCAATCCCATATCCTCCAAGGTACACTATTAAATTATTCAATACTGTTTTTTTTAAATCATGTTCAAATTGTTTTACATTTTGAAAAAAATGTCTTAGCGTTGGTGAACTATAATTTAGCAAACATTTTTCAAACAATATTTTCAAAATTTAATTTTTCAGACGGAGGATCCCAACAGCCATCGATGGGTACTCCAAGGCCAGGTACCCCCAGAGGGGGAAGCTACTTCAGGTGAGAAAAATAAAATTGATTTTAGAACTTTTTTAAAGTAACGCATTCATATCAGCATTTTTCTGGAAGTTTTCCTAGTTTGATTCTAATTTTCTCAATTTGCGCCTTTTAATAATGACATCGTATAGCAGTTTATTATGCGCCTTTGTCATTTTTTTATTTTATATATATTTTTTTGGCGAAAATTATAAATAGTTTTAGGATTGCGTTTGAAGGGTAATTGTGAACCGTATATAATATTTTCTATACAGGAAAATTTTGGTGAAATGATTTGCAATGGAAAACTTGCATAGTGCATTAAGCAGAGCAGATAAAATGAGCGCATTTACATTGAAGCATAAGCACCGAGAAAGAGATGCTGCACAGAAGCGACTTGATATGGTCTAAAGTCTGCAAGCGCAATCCACAATGGTGAATAATTGACGGGTACAAATTCATCCAGACAAACAGCGTGTCGCATATCTATTCACCTGATTGATAAAAGTTGAAGCAGGTACCCGTATTAAACGAAGAGGAGATTGAAAAATCAGTTTTTATGGAATGGTCTTTAAAGTAGCTTACACAAAGCACTTGAACCACTCATACCATATCAAATTACATAAATTTTTTTACATAAAACAGTACAATAACAAGAAAAAAAAGCATCATCCCCTATTCTGGAATTTAAACGTTCGAAATGTATGAATTGTAGATTATCGCCCGACGGCAATCAGAATCCTGGAACTCCAGGTGCAGCTTCCCATGACCATCATAAAGGATTCCCAAATAGCCCGTGGAGTGGGAGCGAACCTGCCACTCCCGGTGCCTACAATCGGAATGCTCCAGGAGTGGTGCCTAACTCCCCATACATCTCTTCGTACCCCAACACCCCTGCAACGCCAGGAGGGGGAGGATTTTACCAAAAACCTGTTAATGGAATTGGTAGCACGATGCCCCCAAGCAACGGTGCCGTTGTACCACCTGGCTCCCCTTGGACGGACCGGAGCGTATGTACTCCAGGCCCGACTACTCCCCTTACCCCAGCTACACCCGTTCCAACGAATAGTGATCATGGAAATGGGATGAACAACAATGGGTTTGGGAATAATGGTTCCCCAACGTTCCAGCTAGATAACAACAGCAATAATAATAACAATAGTAAAGCTTTGCAACAGGTCCCGCACCAATCGCCACCGCACCACTCCTCGACCCTTGCGGGTTTATTGCAAGATGGAATGGACCACATTTTGCCTCTTCCGGTGATGAACCATAACGGTCAATCTGCTTTACAACCCCCAACAGCTCCTAACCAAAACGACAATGGCGTTGGCGTTAGCCTCGATGATATACACTCGACACTTTCTCCACTTCCAGACGCAGACATATCGCAGATTGTGGACAACAATCCCAACTTGTAAGTCTGAAATAATTTTTTTTAATAATTAAATTTAAAGGCATCATGTCAGCATTCCAGCACCCATACGCAATTCCAAATAGGTGATAAAAATAATTTCTGAAATAAAAAAAATCCCTACTTTTTTTAAAAACAGAATCGCAGAATTCGAGAGTTTCTTTACCACCTACATGAATAATCGTAGAAATGCGGAAAATGGTGGAAATCGACATCAGTTGCAGGCTCAGCAGCAGCAGCAGCAACAACAACAGCAACAGCACCCACCCCCAGTTCAGCAACAACCCCAAGTTCAACATCAACAGCAGCTTCATCAACAACAGCAAAATATTCCACCACAAATGCAGACGCAGCAGCAGCTTCACCATGTCAACCAAATGGCAATGGGTAACAATGGGCATCCAATGATGTACAATAACGATGGTAACATGCCCAACATGGGTGGACAGCCCCAAATGATGATGAATACTGGTCATCATATGAATAACATGAATAATGGCATGCATAACAACATGGGCAACGGGATGGGTCCTATGCGTCATAACAAATTCAATGGTCATACTAACAATCCTCATGGTCACCCGTACATGCATCCGAACAACATGATGAGGAGTCGCCCCCTCCCAATGTACGGCCATGGTCAGCCACCTCAACAAACCCCACAAAACATTCAACATCATCACCCAAACATGGGTAATAGCATGAACATGATGGGGCCTGGTCGTCCCCAGCCTGGGCAATTCCCCCAAGGTCATAATAATCCAAGTGCCTCTTCTGTATACGCTCATCCTCCGTCCGGAAATAATGGTGGCTATGTACAAGTTCGTCAACAGCCAATGCAACCACAGCACATGGGCAACCCTACTTACGCAAATGCACCACAAAATCAAAGTACTGCCCCTGTTCACTGGCAAACCGCTGCTGCACAGCAACAGCAGCATCAGCAACCACCACCACCGACACAGCAGCCACAACAACAGCAACAGCAAATGAGTAATCTCAATTCGTCGATGAGCATGATGGGCACGCCTAACAATGGGGGCATTATGTCAAACAATAGAGGCATTCCACAACAGCAACAGCAGCCAACTTCCTACTTCCAGAACCCAGTGAATGGAGGTGTTGGCGATCAGGTTCTCAGTAGTGGGAAATCCGTTCTACCTTCCACAACATATCCATTTGATCTGAATGGTGGAAATGGTGGAGGGGGTGGTGGTGGTGTCGGGACAATGAATGCAATGAATCCCGGGACCAGTGCAATGCAGGGGGCGCAAGTGCCCGTGCAGACGCCAATATCTGCAAATATGTGTACTGCTCCCCCATCCCAACCAAATAGTAACAATCCAGTTATACCAAATGTTGATCTTCACCTCGAAGCGCCTTATGACGGATCCTCAATTTCCCAAACGACGTGGAATAAGGCAGCGGACAAAGCTAACAATAGATCAAACCCGGTGGCCGAAGTCGGAAAAGTCCTCTTTGACGAAATCTTCTCGGATGATGAAGTTATCGCGTGTACCCTCAGCGGGCGTGGGTCGACAGAAAAGTTCAATCCTAACAAAGTGCTTTTTCTGAAAAGTAAGTCTCCAAATCCGTTGCAATGTATTTATTACAGGCTATGTGTGTACATACCGTTCTTATACTAAAATCATATTTTTTTTTCAATTCATTTTCAGGAGCCGTAGCATATCTTATGGCACGACCCCAACGACCTTGGGAATTTAACGTAAACACATGTGATCTTACATTAAGCCAAGAAGACGAGAGTGGACAAAAGGGACTTGACAAGAAGGTATTCACAGAGTACAGAAGCAGACGGCGAGGGGACATTCTCAAACTGAGAAATCAAACCACTTCCTAATCGGGAATTTCCCTCTTCATAAAACCATTTCATATAAATGTAGCTTTTACAATTATTAATTAAATTGTTACAACAATCTCTTTCCTACAACTTAGCTTTCGAAGTACTATGCATCCTATAAAAAGCATATAAAATACAATAATTACGCATGAATGCATGCACTTCAGACATTATTACACACAGCAGAGAAGTTTTAAAGAAGACGTCATTTTATAGTACTTCTTATCGTTATTATTATTACTTATTATGCAGCCATCATGAATCCGTTTTCATACACACACCTATTATAATCATGATGGACAAGAATTATGAACTCTAAAAAATTGTTGTTGATTTTCTTGGAGCGAAATCCTTTATATACACTTTGCTATTAAGTATGATTATGATGAAGGGCGCATTTAAATGGTGAACTTGTGTTACTTCAGAATAAACGTCAACAAAAAATTATATATTCTGTATACCATTATCTTTATTATTTCTAGTATTTAAAACAAATATATAATGCGCCAATTTTAAGCAACTTAGTTAATTATCAGAACAATTATCATTTAATATTTTACGCGTACTTTTTTGGTTTAATCCATTATTAATTTAGCAATAATTAATGATACATACATACACTTTCTCTAGATTCCTATTATGTGACGGAAGTGAACCAAAATGATCTGACCCGGCAAAAGGCGCATGGTGAAACGCATAATTATAAAAACCAAAAATAAATCGTTAGTTTTAGTTTTAGCATCTCGGTTTTATTTGTTTTTGTTCGTCCCCTTAAATATTAAATCGCGCAAAAAAAAATCAGTCCAACCAGGTGTATTTTTGCAGTCAGATCATTGTGGTCCTTCCGCTACCTTCATGATGTCAGCTATAAGAGAAATCGCATAATATATATTACACACAGAGTACATTATATTGAACATCTCGACACTCATAAAGGGAAAATCATGCCTTTTTTAATGAAAATATTAAATCGTCCATCTTGTTATTCTTTATTTTATAATTATCATTATTTCCTCCTCACATGAAAACAAATCTGCTTGCATAATTTCTAATGAGAGCAACGGGAACATCTTTGATGATATGACCATCAGACCAGCGTGCAATTTATCACCTTCCATTTCACTTCAGAAGAGATCATGAGTAAAGGACATGGAAGTAAAACAATCACGACATGCGCATGTTGATGGTGGTGGAGTGGAGTCATGGAATCGAGACATAATAATTTATCCATATTTCCCATCCATCCGTATTGCTCACCAGCAAGATCCATCTTTCTTGTCCTCCCTCATCAACGTACAAAGTATGCATATACATAGCTCTAAAGCTTCTGTGCTTTATAGGTATAGCAGCGTCTTTCTCTTCGTATTCCGATTCACGAGGACAGATCATGCTCAAAGTTTTGGATCAGATTTGTGAATGTATTTATGTATAAAAATGTCTTCTACTACTATCATTAGGCACCTCGCGTGTAGGTAAACACACATGCAATCTGTACATGAATAATATTTCTTCGCAGAAGAATAAATTAGGTATTCGATTACGTAAACAGAATTATCCAGCATCCACTCGCATTATTATCAGCATTAAAAAGTTAAAAATTCCCAAGCAAATTTTGAATTTAAAAAATTCCATTAAACACGCGTTAGAAAAAAAATACGGGATCTGATTCGATTGAAACATTCTTTTAGTTTATAACCGATGACGAAGAATCAATTCATTTGTGCTTGGCCCCCAATGATTTTCATAAAGGGATGATGATCTTACATCAACGACCATTTTCAACAAAACTTTTTCAGTGAACGAACACACGCAGTCCTTTTGGTTAGTATGGGAATGCCCCGGCCCCTCCCCCAATGTCATCATTGCAAAGATGTGTATGTACACATACTGACATACTATACAGCAATGCATGGGTTTTGGGTTGTATAGGCATTGATCTGACGATGGGAATGAAGAAAGCAAGAATATGATTGGGATCGCAAACTGCCCCATGCAATGTCTAAGCTCAAGCTCACCTCATATGCAGCTCTATCCAAACATGAGCAAAGAAGAACAAGTTTTTTATTAAATGTATTTAAATGTAATACAATGCAATGATCAAACGATGATTAGGTACGATTTCGATGATGAAAGGTAATATGCAAGTATTCGCCCCCAAAATCCTCTGTTTATGTTTATGTGTACAGAGCTGGATGGACTTAATCATGGCTCGACTCACCTATTCGACTCATCTCATCATGACACTTCGTCTCTTTACTATTTGAGGAAACAAACTGAGCATGACTGGGCAGGAGTACAAACTAAGGTTTACGGGAAAGTCTTTGCTTTGCCACAACCACAAATACTTATGTACATTGGTACACATAGAGATAGATGATGTGTAGGTAATAGACTCCACTCCACCAAGAAGAGGTAAACCTAATAATGTGCCTACACCTCAACAAGAACTTTTGACTGAAACTAAAGTGAAGAGTGGGATTTGTTTCACCATTTGCATGTGTCAACTATTTACGCTGAGTTACCATTTACAAAGCCCCCGAAATGCCTTAGCACTTTTTAAAAAGTTATGGATGTATGAGCATGTACAAGTTGTAAAGTAATGTTAACCTGGCCCCGCAGTCAGTCGCAACTCGCAACGCAGCATCAACATCCCATTTTACACATCAACTTCTTTTTCTTAAATAAGGTGTTTAGAGAATTTGGTATNGTAATGTTAACCTGGCCCCGCAGTCAGTCGCAACTCGCAACGCAGCATCAACATCCCATTTTACACATCAACTTCTTTTTCTTAAATAAGGTGTTTAGAGAATTTGGTATTATGCATCCATATTAACGACGATTCTCACTCACTGCTCACTTCATAATGATGAGAGACGAGATTCTTCAGCTGACTCTTGTCCGTCAAGAAAAAAAAGAGGTGGATTGGATTGGATGGATGAGTAAAAGGAGAAGAAGAGGTAACCGCAGAGCAGAGAGCTTCACCAAACCAACATCCTCCGAAGAAATAATGTTGTCTGAAAAAAAGACAGAAAAAGCTCTTTGAACTCTCTCGACTCGACTAAAAACATAAATAATGCATTCCTTTGTATATATTCATTATTATCATTACCTTTTAAGAAGTTTGCAATGCACTCTTTGCATATTGCATAATGTACAAGATAAGTCCTAAAATGCGACTTGTGGTGACCATGTAAAAAAAATTAAATGTACATTGCATACCATTTTAAGGAAAATGCAATCAATTAAGTAGTTATTTATTGCAGTAGAGATTTGATTATTTTTTGCATTACTATTTTTTTGAGCTGAGACTGAGATCGACCTGCTCCGTGTTCCCATTTGATTTGATTGAGTCACTCATCTCATTTTTTATACTGACAGTCGCAGCAAACAGTGTAAAGAAGTTATGCTTGAATGCCATTTCCATATCTTCATGTATTTAGCGCGATACAATATAACAAGAGCGTCGTGAACTTTTGCTCCTTTGTTTCGAGAAATTCGTAATTCCAATGTAAGGTATTAGTCATTTTAGCGTTTCCCATGAAAAGTAGGAATTTAGGCCTTCGAAAGAAACGCCAATGAACACCAAGTGAAGTTGCTACTGCTGCTGGCTGTTGTTATGTTCAATCAAAACGATATCTTTATCAGTGCAAAATTTTCATTTGGACTTTGAGTTCAGAGAGAAAATGGCTAATTGATTTGGTTTTGGTTTGATTGTGATAAGACGTCGCGACTGCATCAATGTCACATCAACTAAAACACTCCAGTCCAATTGTCCATTCATCATGTAAGCAAGGTAATCATTTTTTTTTCTTTTTTTTTCTGCGGAAATGCAATGCACATGATACGAAGTGGTTTATGATAACGACGGATGAATTGAGAAAGGAAAAGGGTTACATGTTGCATTTACGTAATATATAACTTAATAATAAACAGCTTAGAGATTATTATGATATAATATTTCGGGATGAAGGTTTTGCTTTCGTCACCGCTTCTTTCTTTACATGGATCATTTATGATTGTACTCGCAATTAATGTGTTATTGCGGCACATGTTTGAGTGTCTTTAAAGTTCGAGTGTGCGATATTATTTAGCATACAGGGTTTTTTTTTACACGCATGAATAGAAAAAAGAAGAGCACATCTTCTCCTGTGTACACATACAAAGATTGCGAAAAAAAAATTATAAAAGTACAACCATAATTTGATCCAACTCTCGTACATACATTTTATTATTATTATCCTTTGTCTACATT
>JAHZMX010004980.1:0-13851 GCA_027743895.1 Seira musarum
GAAGTAGGTTTGCCCCTCAGATTTAGTGTTTGCCTTTGTCTATTTAGTGTTTAGGTTTGCCTCATGGCATTCATATATATGTAACTCTTTGTATTAGTTTACCCCAGGCTTATGCGTTAAGTTCAATTAGGTTACCTCATGTTATGATTTTAGCATTATACATTACATTCCTTTTACGTTTTAGTGAGAGTTCTCATTGTCAGTCAAGAAGTAGTGTCCGAGATTTGCTCAAGTCAGCAAAAAAAGTTGTCAATTGATCGTGTTAATAATAAAATACATACAGTCCAATAAATTCATAGTTTTTAATTATTCGTTAAAATTAAATATCGGGTTATCGAAGATTGCATTGATTAAAACCACGGGTACAATTTCCGACAATACGATATGTATATTTTAGCTTTAACAATTCCACCATGTATGCCATATATATATTATGTCACGATGTGATCTTTGAGCCAGGTGCAAAATGTTTACTTGTTCTCGTCTAAAAGTTACATTCATTATCTAACCGTAAGGGAAAGTCAAAATGGAATTAGCTTCATACGTGATTGTGAAATTTCTCGGTGAGCAAGCCGCAGAGCTTGTTCTACCAAAATGCTTGACACGAGAGCAAACACTGAAAATTTCTGAAAACGTGTCTCAAAAGATTTACTAATTATATCAAAACCTGTTCCCAAGACCCTACAACCACCAAATCCAAACTGGCCACTGTTTCGAGTAAAGGTTATTGCTTGTACCCAGTAGGAGGCAAAGGAATTAGACTGACAAAAATTTAAATATCCAGTGACAGGGTTAATTAATTTAAATCTTTCTATGCATAAATTAATAAGCACAAGCTAAGGAGCACACTAAATTAATCAATTTTCGAAATGATCTGAATGTGCCTTCATACAAGACCTAAATCTATGAATCCAGTCCTCGATCGAGGCACGCAGGGTTTTCTTCGAAAATTCAGCCCATTTTTTGAGATGGGACTTCTTCACCTCATCTAAAGTTTTCGGGGGCTTCGACCAGACCTCCATCTCAAACTGTGGCCACATGGCGTAGTCGAGAGGGTTCAAATTCGGAGAAGCAGCGGGCCTATTCCCAGTAGACATAAAATGTGGAACTTTCCCCGAAAACCACGTTTGGACAATTTTTGCTTTTAGAGTGGGTACTGAGCCTTGTTGAAGCGTCTAATGCCCGCCATTAAGGAGACTATGGCTTAAGGGTTTAACAACGGGCCTCGGGACGTTACTAATATAATTTTTGGCCCACCCCAAGACCAAAATGCAGTTCAAACTGTCCCAATCAGGTAATTGTTGTTCAAACCTGACTCACTGGCTGTGAGATGACTTCTGAAAACCTTTCGGATGTGTATCGGAACGGCAGATGTCGATTTTACGTAGACCTTATGAGTTTTATTGTTGAAAGAAGTTTCAACATTAAAAATTTTTACGTTCAAAAACAAGATCCGCTTCGAAGCCTTCATTTCTTGGTCCTGTTTTAAAGCTTTGGCAATGGTGTGTCTTGTTGACCCAACTTGAATGGCCAACTTCTTCTGGCTGCGACATGGATTTAGTCGAATTCGTTCTCGAAGCACTTTCACCGTTGTTGGCGTTCTGACAGGACTCGGACGGTCAGGAATTTTGTGTTTTTCCACACTTTAAAGCTCCTGGTACCATTTTATATATTAAATATGGTTTTCTGATTGATACCATTTTTCTTTTCAGTGTTGAAAATCTCGCCCGGAAGCTTTCTCGAGAACCAATAGAGCAGAATTACCACACGGTTTCTTTTAAGTCAATTCATTTTCTTAACATGAAAATCATGTAATCACCAATTGTGTCAAAAGGTACTCTCTATCAGATGATATATAATTTATCTTGTTCAAATCAGCTGTGCACGAGATAATCAATTACAAATAACTGTCCAATTCATTTGTTTCCTACTGGGTATTGGTAAGTCAGAGCTCAATGCTTCTTGTTAACAAAACTTAATTTAAATCGATTTACTTAATTCATATATTCTTTTTCAAAATTCATACAAAAAACGATTACAGAATAAACGGCTGCCTGAGGACACCTCCAATGTTAAAACAGCGTAGGAGTCGGTACCGCACAAAAAAGAGGTTTTTTCCACCCAGTTTTCTCCACGCCTGATTTACAAACAACGAACAAAAAGAAATGAACGAATCGATAGTCCACCACCAGAAAGGGCTTTTTTCCAACCGTGTTAAAATTCACACGCCAGGACAAAACAATCGCCACTAAAGTTATCATTTATATTGGACATATACCCACTGACAACTGGATGTCTTTAGAAGTCAATGATGTCAAATCCAGCCATTAACGCGTCCAGGTGCACTTTGTTCGCCCGAAAAAGACACAACATGTAAGGTAGCAATTTCTCCATTTCAAGTATTGATTTTGCCTAGTCATTATGATTCCACCGCAAGTGGATATAAAATATTTTTTTAATACTTTAATACTTTAATATTGCAGGATTTCAGAAGATAGTTTTCCGTCACCTTTCATCCCTCAACGAGGAGATCGACAAACTTTAGGAAACGTTTCAACTTAACAATTCAGCTTGGGAGAAGAATAGAAACACGTTGCCAGTCCCGTTACCACATGACCCTGAAGTTTTATTGGTAGAATAAAATAACTGATTTACGAGCTGAAAAACCGAAATATTTTAGAGTGTAATGGCACAAATACTTGATTCGGGAGCGAATCGCTGGGAAATTTGATTAATTTTCGTAATTCATCTTAACATGTCATGAAATTACAGGTTGTAAAATTACGATTGATAGGAGGCGAGCGTAAAACGTCTGTGATTTACGTTATCCTTAGAATAGTAACAGGTTCGAATCTGAAACAAAATATAAACCTGAGTGGAAGGCGAGGAAAAAAGGTTTCCTGGGATCCCCATCGTACGATGCTATACTAGGTATTAGAGAAATGCTATACTACGACTACGACTTATCATATTGACCCAGCGCACAAATATTTTTACATGTATTTGTTCCTGACACTCTCGAGTTGATTGACGTATCACATGCCCCCGGAATCCAGGGGCCGTGATAGTCGTAATAAGCCGTTTGTTCAGCTGTTTCAGTTTCACTCCTGCTCCTGTTCTAATATAAAAACCGGAAGGATCGAGGGTTATAATTAAGAAAACTGGGTGCACAAAATCGCAATAATGAGTCCACAATGGCAAATTCGGAACATGATAGTTGTGCTGATGTTGGCACTTGTTTGTGTCAGTTATGCGTGTGTGTACTTGTTCGTGCCCAAATGCCAGAGTTGCCGCTCATTCAAAACAGGAGAATCTATGAAAGATAAGGATGTGCACTTAATTGACCTGCGCCTAGTTGAGCAAAACCTTAATTCTTTCGACCAGGGGAATCTTAATTTGGTGAAATCTAAATCTTAATTGGTCTAGAAACCACCTTTCATTTTTCATGTCTCATCTTCAGAGCGTAGCGGACACTTGCAGGTACGGGTGACAAACTTATTTGGTCCCCGGAAGAATATATTTTAGATCGAATTTATCGTAGCCAGGACACTCAAGAATTCATTCTTGAGTGTGGGAGAAAATTAAGCCCAAACTTTTAAAGTTTTGGAAAGAAGATGTGTTACCAGAGCTAGCCGACTCCAGGTTTGAAAGAAAAAAGAAACCAAGAATTCCGGAATATCGAAAGGTGGCAAAGGAAGCACGGAAAGTTTTCAATAAATCAGCTACGGCGACATAATTTCTATCAATCACTTTATATCAAGTTTCAAACATTTATTAACTATGGGCTATAATCGGTTTTAATAAAATATGGTTGCAGTAATTTAAAAATAAACTTTTATACTTAAAATATTTCAATAGTAGGGAGACTGCTGAACCATTATTGAGTTCACGTCTTCCTAATTCAAACATATAATTTTAGTTTTGCATGCAATCACTTGTAATTGGATATTTCATTCCACCTAAACAAACCAAAACTTGTGCTCTTAATTAAAATATAATAACTTCCAAAAGTTTCTGTTTATTTGTAGTGAGACTGTTGAACGTTTATGAGCTACTGAGCTGTTGCAAGCAAATTTTTGTTAAGGCTGGCCTTGAGGGTCGAGGAAAAAAATATAATCATCATGGAAACAAGCACTGATTTCACTTTTTGTGTGGTTTCCCCCGCGCTGTAAAATCCAACTATAACCATAGCTGTAGTTACTTGCCAATGACTTATGGTTATCGCCCGCGATATTCTTCATCCATGGTTATTAAGTCTCATGTACTCCAAGTAATTATAATGTGGCGCATGAAAATGCTAACAGCGCCTGGAATTTATACCTTCAAGAAATTCACTCCGTCAAACATCCATAATAAAAATAAATTGTGGTTTACAAAAAATCTTTAAAATTGCATGAACTATCAGGAGACATAGGCCTAACTTTCCGCCAAGACAAAATGTCAATAGTTATTACGTGCGCAAAGAAAAATGGCCATAGATTTACCGCCTAAACCACTGGCGAATTATGCAGTAACAAACAACTATTGGCTTTTGACCATATAACTTGAATTTCAAATGTTGAAAATTAAATTAATGTTTAACGACGTATCGACAGAAACAAAAATTAGACGAAGAAAATGGAGTTCAAATAAACATTTTTGTAAAGAATCAAAACAGCAAGGCCAAGGATCTATGAATTATGATACAAATATCACGGCCAGACCGTTCATATTTCATTTGTTGAGTTTTAAGCGGGTCATCGTTTTTTATGCCACTATAAGTGCATCTGAATCTCCCTTGCTAATATTCCTGAGGCTATAAGGAGTTGGATGGGGCAAGGACACATGACATAACCATAATGATTACAAATAACGCTGTGAAAGTCATTTGCTGCTGCGAACTAATCAATGAACTTCTGTTTTCCACATGCGAAATCGTTTGGTAAACTTAAACTTTCACTTTGAAATTATTAAAATGTCATTGATGATTTCGTTGATAAGATTTTTGTTCATTCGCTCACCATTATCATTCATTGTTTGAAAATGTCTGGCGCGCTCGTTATTAGTGTAGCTGAATTCACGGTTCGGGGAAAACCGCATGAAAATAATGCAATTTTTGTTACTATCCTAACTTAAGTTGCCAAGAGGCGATAACCTTATATGCCAATAAATATATAAAGTAGGTGTCGATTTCTGCATCAATAATCAATCAAATGATAATTTAATTTTCAATAGCACCCACAGAATACTAACTGACAATAAAAAAGAGAAAATGACAGCTAAATAATACACTACTCTAAATAACGCCAAGTAGACTCTAGACCCCAAGAGTATTGCTTGTTCAACCTTCCGCTTTATTTTTGTCGAAAGGCATGTTTCGATAAACTCGTGAGCAGCGTTGCGGATCGATTAGATTCGATCCTGATGCCAACCACATCACTCTCGAGGAACTGGTGCTTATGCTGGAGGTTCTGAACTCGAACTCACAAAGGCCAAACTCCAGCAACTGTCCCCCAAACAGTTCCAGTGGTATGAGCATCCACCTCGGTCCGATGCTCCGTTCCACTAAATCACGGCAATCACTCAAGAATCTCTGGAGGTTGTAGCTGTCCAGTAACCTTTCCTTCCTCTTGTTCACTTTCCTTTGCAGTTGACTCCACTCCTGGTTGTTCTCTTTCTGCTTCACTCTCTGGGTGAGTACTCGTTGCTGTTTCATCGACACTCCGGATCGTGTCTGCTTGTCTTCTAGAGCAGCCAAGTCACTTTCCAATCCTTTCATGCTTCCTCTGCAATGCTTAGACTGTTCTCAGGTCCTTTCCAAGATCGTCTTTGCTCTACGCTTCGTCCCTCTCACTAAAACAATGGCTTCAACCAGCACATAAACCTTGCAAGCTTCAGATTTTTGCTGGCGCTGATGACCCAAGTTCAATAATTGGGTGAGCTGGGACTCGATCTGGTTCTGGCGGGTCTGGATCGAGGATTTCAAGTCTGTCAAGTTTTGCTGGGATGCTGATAACGTCGTGTCGATTCTCTTGACATATTCTTTGGGGACGAAACTTTGTCGGTCATTCACTTTGGTCTTCAACGAACAAATTAGTTTTTTAAATGTTTTATTAGCTTTTAAAAAGCGTCAGCTTCACTTTATTGCTACTGTTGAGTACGTGAGCACATCTGTCTTCATCCTGTCGTCCCGGGGACTCAATGGTGCGATTGAACTGCTGCTGAGCACTTGCTTCAGCCACTCTCGACTCTTTCTTCTCCGCAGCCTCTTCCAGAGCAGTCCACAAATTCACAATGAGACGAGTCGACAGTCGATCAGATTACGCCTACTCTCCACAACCTCGTCGATACTGGTTTTATTCGCCTGGAGCTCCTTCATGAAGTTGGCGTGCATCTGAACCTTCCCGTTCACGTTTGTCGGGTCAAGGTAGCTATCATCATTGAAGAGCTTGTTCCCTCGGATGCACCCGTTTGTCTCATCACAGTCCCGCTCAAACTACATCAACTTCAACGCAGCGTCTAACGTGACCCTTCTCATCACACTCTTCTGCAACAACGCGTTCCTCCTCTGGACGTCTTTTAAGAGGGGAGAAATTATTAAATTGTAAATAAAATAATTGTAGTTTTTAAAATAAATAATCTCCAGTATCTAACCTCTTGCCTGGCCATCCAAGTATCAGCCTGTTCAGTATCCCTGTAGAAAAGCTTTAAGTCCATGCCAGGCATCTAGAATCCCGGGGGGGGACAATTATGGCATCGTTTTTTAAATCGAAACTTGATAATGGCTTGGAAACCAAAATTTTTAATTTAGGTACATGTTAATGTGGCAACAGGAAAGTCAGTTTTAGGCATGTCTGTTTGTCCTTTCTTAAAATTGTGATATCTCGTGACAGGAAATTAATTTTGAAGTGAAATTTGGAACATGCATTTTTCGAAGCGTGCTTATTAATATGATGGGTGCTCTGAAGCTTCGCGTGAATTTATTTGGACTTCGTTTGGATTTTAATTAACTGCATTACCTTTATTTTAGTGGCGACTATAGTCAGAGACCCAGAGCTTGGAAAAAGCTGATTTGTTTGGTCGGTAGAGCACATTTCATTTTAAAGTAGTAGTAGTAGTAGTGGGTTTATTACGATACTAGTTAAAAGCCAGTCCACATACGTGGAAAAATCATGAGTGCCCAACAAAACATAAGTATTCCGTTAAACTTGAGTCTTCTGAAATATGAAGTGTTGCTGCAGAGAAATAGAAATCCTGTTTTTGTCTCCCATGAAAATAGATAACTATTAAAGCATTTCAGAACTAAAGTACTCCATATTTCTATGCTACAGTTTCCACTATTTATGTTTCTCCACGGAAGAAATACTTTCCAGCAATAACTGAATTAAATGAATCACGTAGCTCACTACTCATAAAAAGATTTCCAGGGATGCAATCTTTTACCCAGTACTCCCCAAAGTACAGTTCTCGATGATCTTTGGTATCAGGTGGTCATGTTTATCTCCAGCTGCAATATAGGCACATATGATTTTCATTTTATGGCCACCGTTGTCAGAGAAAATGCACGAGATCCAGTTTGTGTTTGAAGAGACAAAGGTTACTGACTTGTGACTCCTTCTGAGCCTCTTCCGTGCTGCTTATCTCTGAATGCCGTGCTGTGCACATACTTGTAGTTCGTCAATTTTGGAGGAAGCTTAACGTCAGTCGACTTAATAAAAGTTACAGTCAGTATTAAAATACAATTCTTTTTAAAGACTTTCTAGTCTTCGTCGTCAAGATTTAGAAAATTAGCAAATCCTCAGGCGTTCCAAAAGGTCATTTTTATGTTGCTTAGGTTATGTACAGGGGAAGTTATTTTATTCGTTGGCAAGTTCCTATTGGGACCAGCCGTCCATATCTTCCTCATCTTTGATCTACTTGAAATGTAGAAAGCCATCATAAGTTGTTATGCCAAACTTCTAGAAATCGATCTTGCCTTCTATATCCAGATTTTGTAAAAGCCTTAATTTATTCCTCAGCTTAAATTTGACCTGTTGCAGTTCTTTTGATTCAAACCGGTTCAAGTAGATATTTGGCGGGAGATTTGGCCGTTCCTTTTAAATAGTTCGGCGCTCTTCTTCGTTGATAAAATAAAGACTTATAGGCCTCATGCGCTTGTCGGATCGTCTAGGTCCTCTGATATCAAGTTTTAAGTGCTCCTTAACAAGATTGTCAACCTCCCTCTAGAGGTTTTTGTTTGCACTTTCTCTAATACCACTGACGACTTTGTAATTTGGCGTGGCATTTTTCTGGAATCTGAGGTACTTGTTGTGGAGTTCTTGGAGCTCCTTATGAAGATTTTTGTTCTCGTCTTCGAGTGTTTTAATTTTTGCTTTTATAACTGTTATTTGCTTTACCACACGGTCGGTGTTTGTGTCACTGTGTTCTTTACCTCTTCCAATTTTTTATCGAGGATTTGAATTAGCCATTTAAACTCCGGGGGAACATTGATCGGGATTTTTTCTGGCGATAGTGATTTGTCTTGGCGCATTTTTATTTGCGTTTACGTTTTCGGTAGTTCTCATTTTAATTAAATAAACGTTAACTTGCGATGTTGATAACGGGCTTCCCTGGTACACAGTTGAAGTATTTAGTTAACTACCATCTGACGTTACCCACTACCGGGTTTCAAGTTCAGAGGTGGCAGCTGGTTCAAATTGGTGTCCTACGGGTGACAACGCACTCCCCTGGTATTTAGTTACGTACCAACTGACTTTACCCACTACCGGGTTTTAAGTTCAGAGGTGGAAGTTGGTTCAAATTTGTGTCCGACGGGTGACAACGGGCTCCTCTAGTATTTAGTTACCTACCAACTGACTTTACCCAGTAGCGGGTTTTAAGTTCAGAGGTGGCAGATGGTTTAGAATGATGTGATTTGATGGTGACGCTGGCACACTAGTATTTGGTTACCTTCCACCTGACTTTACCAACTACAGGATTTTAAGTTCAGTGGTCGTAGTTGGTTTAGGATGATGTGATGAATAAGCCAGCCCTACTAGTGTTTTGTTACCTACCAATTGACTTTATCCACCATCGGGTTTTAAGTACAGCTTTGGTAGGCTTCAAATTGTTATTGGGCGTTTGGTGAATGGATTCTGCTGCAGACGTTGTCACTTCAATACTTTAATTAGCACAAATATGATATGGAGTTCAAAGCAGTCCGTAGGTTTTGTTGGGTCAACACTTGACGGTTTAAAAGCACCCACATTTATTATACTATAGTTACACTTTTCTTCGGGGCATTGATAAACAAAAAACTCAAAGGATAATTTTAAACATGTATTCTTTTGTCTATAGATACGAAGTGTAGGAACGAAGTTTAAAGAGAAAGTATAGGGACAAAGTGTAGTTAGGGACGAGGTATGTTGACGGAGTTTGTAACCCGCTGCCATAATCCGACCAATTTTGGCAATCCTAAACCAAAGTCAATTGCCCTGAAATTCGGTTAGAAATTTTTAACTTCAATGCAAGTTTCTCCTTTCCTGTAATGTGTATCATATAATGTATTATAGCGTGTTAGAGGAAGGAGTCTACAAAAATTTGCGATTTGACGGAGGTTTCTTTATGAATTACCTCCAAGTGATCGTCCATGAATTACGTCATTGATTTATCCTGATTTTTTAGACTCTACCACTCTCGTGTTCCTTTCTGTCATTTTATTCTACTCCCTCCCCTGTCATACCCTGCCTACTCATGACCTAATTAATGTTCCCTATTGTTCAGATCGATTTCATGTGAAGACAACTGCTTCTTCTCTGATTTTCCCGGTTGTGGTTGTTGCTGTGGCTGTAGTATGGAAAGTAAAGCTAGAGGAATGCTCACCTTCAAGTTTGACTTCTGCTTTCGCAGGATGTGAGGTCCCACTCGTCTGTGGTAATCCTGGTAGCTGGGTTATATCAGGTGAAAGTTGTCGACTTTGCTTTTTGGTGCCAGAAGATAATGATGACGATGGTGGGTCGACATTAATCATTATTGGAGAGGACACGGGCACCGTTGGAGCCCGGGAAGGGATATCCTTCCGTTGTGATCTTGGTAGTTGCGTTATATCAGGTGAAAGTTGTTGCCTTCGCTTTTTGGTACCAGAAGATAATGATGACGATGGTGGGCCGACATTAATCATTATTGGAGAGGACACGGGCACCGTTGGAACCGGGGAAGGGATGTCCTTCCGTTGTAATCCTGGTAGCTGCGTTATATCAGGTGAAAGTGGTCGCGTTCGCTTTTGACAGGGAATCTTTGGCCTACCAGTCTCTACATTCACAAGTTGTGGTGGTNTGTTGCCTTCGCTTTTTGGTACCAGAAGATAATGATGACGATGGTGGGCCGACATTAATCATTATTGGAGAGGACACGGGCACCGTTGGAACCGGGGAAGGGATATCCTTCCGTTGTAATCCTGGTAGCTGCGTTATATCAGGTGAAAGTGGTCGCGTTCGCTTTTGACAGGGAATCTTTGGCCTACCAGTCTCTACATTCACAAGTTGTGGTGGTTCGTGACAAGATTTGATAGGTAACGACAAATGATGTTCAATTGGTTTTATTTCTGGAATAGTCGTTGTTGCTAAATGTGCTAAAGGAGAGTGTTCTCCACGCGTTGGGTGTACTCCTGACGAGGGTGGGATTGGAAATTTGTCGGACTCGTCCAAATCTTTTGCGACACTTTCATCCTGAAAAGTTATTTATTGTGAATGAAACCAAACTTCCTGGAAAGTAAATGAAATACCAATTAAGATAGAATATGATTAAAAGGAATTAAACCTGCTTGATCGAAATTGGTTGGGAGGCATTGGGTGACCCATCATCCCGCCTGTTATTTTCACGCTTCTTGGATTTAGATGCAGGTGCAGCTGAGAATTCCTGGGGTAGGGGAGCGCATATACCAGGAAACAAGGCTCTTTCAACCGTTGTCCTTGTCTGGAAGGGTACTCTACCCAATTCCAATCGGTCCTCTTCCATGGATTCATCCAGCCCTTTAGAATCTACAACAAAAGAAATCAAACAATTATTACTTGGAAGGACCAGCAGGACAGGGCTTCATGAGATGCCTTTCAACTTCAATCATTTCCACATATTTTCATATGCGTTCACATTCATTGAGTCGATGATAAACTTCCAAAAAGTTGTTGGCGTATTGTTTGTACCTGAACTACGAGGTGCTCGAGGCGTCTTTCCTCTTGACGAAGAAGGTGTTGCTTCAGACTCGTCTCCATTCTTTTACCGCTGAAATCTTTTGGCACGCGTACTTCCTGGAAAGTTTAAATGAAACTAAACTTCCTGGAAACTAAATGAGGTAATAATTACGACAAAATTTAAAGCAATCAAACCTAACCTGGTTGATCGAAATTGGATGGGAGCTATTGGATGCCTCAATCCCATCATACTGCATTCCTAAACTTTGTTTCGTCTGCTTCGGTACAGAAGCCGCTGAGAAAGTCAAGGGCACAGGATAGCAAATATCAGGGGATAACGCTCGCGTAACCAGTGTCTCTTTCGGGAAGAATACTTTCCCCAGTTTCAGCCTATCCTCATCCACCCATTCGTCCTGTATTGTATTAACTACCAAAGGAAAAAAATAATTACACAATTCCATTCACGTGCATGTGATTGAGAAACTTTTGTAAAAGCTGTCGTTGTCGCTGTTCTTACAGTCCACAAAGTGGACGTGGAAACTTCGACTTCCATCCACTCTCTTTTTAATGCCTAATATTTCAGCCATTTCTGTCAAAAAGAAGCGAAACCGGTAAAGGCAATATATTTTGGTCTTTCCCATCAAGAAATGCGATATATTTTAAGTATTTTTGAATCATCATCCTTACGCCAATCATCGCTATCGTCAGTGGACTTGGACTTGCGTACGGGAAGTCGACATCCTTCCACGATCTTGGCCTGGACATAATGAGAAGATTCGTTTAGTACTGATATGACCCGGACCTGGCCCATTTCCATCCACCGACCAGACCAGGACTAAATAATTGTAATTATGATGAAACTTACGATACTGAAGCAAAGGTGTTCTTGGAGGTCTCCACTCTTCTTCTCCATCTTTTAAAGTTACACTTCAAATCTGATCTGGAGAAAAAAACAAACAAAAAACTTGTTAATTTCATTAACAGAGGAAAAGTGAAAACTCTTTAACGACTAACGACTTTTATACTTAAGTATTTGTAAAAAATAGGTCATTTCGGGAAGATGAAAGGCCTTAATTGCATTGTTGAAGTGATGCGATGATATTGACATGAGCAAGCAATTCGGAGAAATCAGAAATGTACATGGATTTAAGTTTGGCGCATATTTCTGTATGCTTTGAAACTCTGTGGCGACCTTTCAATTATGTAAGGCAGGGCTTCAATATCTGATTACCGTTGTATGACCCAGAAGGACGGAAGAAGGAATAGTAGATTGGGAACATGGGAAGTGGGAGCAAAAAAACTTAGCGAACGCAATGACGACAATGAACAAACAACAGAAGAAAAAGCTGGTAAATTGCGTAAACGACGTAGCTGAAAAGAGTCAATGAAAAGGGAAACTGAACGAGACATTCCAAAAAATGTATTTGAATGCACGTAGGGGAAGAATTCAAAATCTCATAGAACATTTAGAACAGGAAGACATTCAAAACGATGGAATGTTTTCTTCCTACACACGCTCGTGATTGAGGGAAGGTTTGCACAAAATCCGGAAGTGGAGGTCTCTAACCTCCTTCAAAAGATTGGGCAAAGTGTATAGAAGTTCAAGTACCTCAACCAAAGAGCACCTGAAAATTACGAAAGGCTCTATACAATTCCCTATTTTTATGACTTGGCCAAACGCCAAATCTGGAAGAATTAGAAATTCACTCTTCCAGGAGCAATGCAAATGAAATAAAGAATTCTAGATGATCGCAATCGCAAGTTTCCTACAATTTCGAGCTTAACGATCTTTAGAGATAACTTCAACATTTCCAATGAATCTGAGGGTCAGAACTTTGGAGGTGTATCCAACGATTTGAATTTTGGATCAGGGGCAATTGGGTTGGGATTACTCGAACAAGATATTCTTCCCGGATGAAACTTTGCAAAGTCTTCAGTTGATGGAGTGAGGTCGTAAGCGTGTCCCACCGAAGAAGCCTCTCCTCCAAAGCCGGTTCCATAGGCCTCTGAGGAAGCTTACTATTTCGAAAGAGGTAAATCAATTAAATTAAATCTGACTCAATTTTTATATTTTTTTATCCAACTCATTTTATCTTCAGAGTGGACGACCATGAGCACGGATTTGTTCTAAATCAGTTCCAATCTCCTGAAGACCTTCATCTGAGGTTGGCAGTCAAAGATGTAGGAGGCATGTTGGATCTCAAATTCTCCGGAGATTTCAGTGGACTGTTCAAAGGACTTTCAAAAAATTAGATTTAAATTAAATTAGAAAACATCTCCACTGTTCCATAGACGATTATAGACCCATCCGTGATAGAAATTGGGAGATTGCGTCCTTTTCCTAAAAAAAGAGGGAAATAAAAAGAATCACAGGTCGGAAGCCTTATTGACTTATTGACCGATTTCGAACGAATTATGTCGCTGGATCAATATAAGCATTAGATTCACCAATAAAATCAAAAGAACAATTGTGAAGCTTCCCCTAAGGAATCGATTCGTGAGCAGCAAAATAAATAAATCTGATCTAGACAGTCGCCCGCGAAAAACTTAATGATGAAATGTAATAGATGTATTGATTACATCTCAAGTGTTTGAATAAAAGCAGCCAAATTTTTTGTTTTAATTACAGCGCATGATTTCAGAAACGAACAAAAGGAGCGTTAATAACATCATAAATAAATTGTTTGAGCAGAGGATTGACTTG